>QLOT01001738.1:0-32799 GCA_003313875.1 Russula aff. compacta
GAGTATCACAAGCACCGGCCCTTGACGAGCATAAAAGGGAAGCAGAAACCCCCGGCAACAACAGCAACCCTCACGGTCCCTCCCCCAAGACGGAACCTCAGTCCTTCTTCCAATCCCTTCTCCGATCCTACCCCTTCACCACTCACAAGTTTCACGAGTTCAAGCCCTGCTCCTGTCCTCATAAGGACCTCACAAAGCCGCTTAGCCATTGCTGCCGCCCCCATATCTCTCACGCCCACTCCAATGAGCATTGGTTCTTTTGCAAAGAACGTTACTGCCGCTACCACGACCATCACTAACCAAAGATGTCAAACCCCTCCACCATCTCTTCACCACTCCCAGTCCCGCCACCCAATCCCCCCGGAGGTCTCGAGCCCATGGAGCTCCAGTACCCAGACTGTAACCGGCCTGGGGTAAGCATTCAACTGCTTGCGCTCCTGTAAGTTGTGGAACCGGCCAGGAGTCTGATTGGACTGTTTGCTCGTGTGTGCGCCTGAGGCACTGTACTATATTTTTGGACTGCACCCCATTCCTAAGCGATCCTCATTGTTCTCCGAGGATCATATGCTCTCTCGGGTCCTTGTGACCCCTTGTTAACCCCTTTCTCTGTAGCCCTTGTTCTCTGTTTAGTGCTCCCCTTGTTCCCAGTTTGTGTCCTTGTTTCAGCCTACTATATCGAGTACGGTTACCCTTCCCGGATCCTAGGATCCCTCCCCTCTATAAGTAGAGACTCGTAGCTACCTTGTACCGGCAAGTTGAGTCTCCTGTCAATCACAGTGACTTTACTCCCCATCTTCTCTCTACACTAAAGGGTGGCTACAGTGTTGCAGCACTGCAAGCGGGAACCCATACTGCTCTACCTGTCTTCTAAGTCACAGCAGAGACTTAGCTATAGTCTATTGTTGCTGTCAAACCCTTGGCGGTGACACAGACGAGGCGACCCCTGCCCCAGCCACCACGGGGCCTGTTACCGTCCCCTCCTTCACCATCGGCCCCGGTGTCATCGCGGTCCCAGGTCCCCTTCACAACCTCGAGACCAATGACCACTGGGAGGGGCCCCTCTCCCCTGCCACTGTATCGGCCATCGTCGACGGCCACGATAACCTCACCCCCACCCAGTTACGAGCCCTCATCAAGGGGCTCGCCACCACCATACAACAGCGGGCCGCTGCCGAGGAGAGGCAGCTCAGCGTCCTCCGCCGCCAGTGCAACGACATCAATAGGGAGTGGGCAGCCCTCAAGCAGCGGATTAAGGTCCTGGAGGAGCCGCTCAAGTGCCCCGAGGGGTACCAGGAAAACGATGGCCGCCTCCCGGACTTCACCATCCCCATGGAGGACGGCGAACAGCTCGCCCACTTCATCAAACAGCTCGACGACGGACGAGTGGCCGGCCTCCCGGCATCCGCAAGGGGAGAGTCCGACGCGCGTGTGGTCGAACTATACGCGCGCCAGGACTCTCGGGATAGACCCCTCGAGCCCATTCCTCACTGGCTCCGGGCCCGCCTCTGGGGCGACCACGTTGACTATTGGCCACTTGAGGAGGCCCTCCTCGAGCTCGACGACTGGACCATCCACGCCGAGGTCCTCTGCTACCGACGCCTCGACCAGGAGGGCGACCGACTCAGCCGGGAGAACAAGCGGGTGGAGGCGGATCTCCGGGCCGTTAACCAGGCCAAGTCCGCCTCCGAGGAACGTCTCATCGCCGCAAGGGCGGCGGACAAGGTTCACCATATTGGGGTTGATGAGTTCCGACCCCAGCTAGGGCAACGATCAAAGAACGGACGTGGGCGTCCTCTCTAGCGGAGGAGTGATGTAACCGGCCTGGGGTAAGCATTCAACTGCTTGCGCTCCTGTAAGTTGTGGAACCGGCCAAGAGTCTGATTGGACTGTTTGCTCGTGTGTGCGCCTGAGGCACTGTACTATATTTTTGGGCTGCACCCCATTCCTAAGCGATCCTCATTGTTCTCCGAGGATCATATGCTCTTTCGGGTCCTTGTGACCCCTCGTTAACCCCTTCTGTCGCAGCCTTTGTTCTCTTCTTGGTGCTCCTCTTGTTCCCAGTTTGCGTCCTTGTTTCAGCCTACTATATCGAGTACTGTTACCCTTTCGGGATCCTAGGGTCCCTCCCCTCTATAAGTAGAGACTCGTAGCTACCTTGTACTGGCAAGTTGAGTCTCCTGTCAATCACAGTGACTTACTCCCTCTTCTCTACTCATAAGGGTGGCTACAGTGTTGCAGCACTGCAAGCAGGAACCCAGACTGCTCTATCTGTCTTCTAAGTCGCAGCAGAGACTTAGCTCTAGTCTTTTGTTACTGTCAAACCCTTGGCGGTGACAGAGAGCCAGCTGAGATGGGGACATTGGGGATGATGTTGTTATTGTTGCTGTTGCTGATGTTATTAGTAAGCTGGGAGTACAGTCGAACCTGTCTTAACCCATACCCCTCAGTGGACGGTCCAAGGTATGGGTTATCACAGGTCATGGGTTATGGGGGTAAGCACCCAAAATAAGCACCCCAAGTGAGAAAAAATGGAAAAACATTCCCTTCGATTAAACATGTTTTAAATGATACCCTGTACTCTAGAATAGAATAAATAATAAACCTATGTCCTTTTTAAATAATCAGTTATCTGAGGGGAAGCCGAAGACCAAAGTAGGGAGAGAGAGATAAAGGGTAAGCAAACAAATGTAAGAACACAACGAGAGAACACGGACGCATTCCATGCAGGCAAACAAAATGAGAGATTCAGTGCTGGGTGTGGCGCTCATGGACTCTGTATTGACATCAAACAGAAACGGCCCTTTTATATACATTTCAATTGGTATCTACAAAGGTTGTATTGTAAGGGAGTGGGGGAATGGTATTGTAGGGATGCCAGCAGAGACTTGTTAGAGAAAAGGAGGAAAATGGTAAGTGAAGGGTAATCTCTGGTAAGAGTTGGGCATATCAGCCTGTTTTTGGACAGCGTGGACCGGCACATTCGGACACAAGTTTAGGGTCGTTCTGGCCTTGAATATATCGTGAGACCTTTTTATGAATTATTTGGAGTGCATGCAGGCCGCAGCCATAAGGGAAGGTAAAAAAATATATTAAACATTGGCTTTTATGTGCCGAATAGCTACTAACATATGAGGTATAGTATGGGTTTTGCTGTGGAGAAGCTATGGATTATGGGGTATCATGGTATTATGGGTTTTACCTTACAAATACCTGCGAACCAAGTCGGTGGACAGCCAGAGCTGGGTTACTACAGGTTATGGGTTATCACGTGTATGGGTTAAGGCAGGTTTGACTGTATTCACAGGCCAGGTTCTGGGTGTTCCAGGTGTACCCAGCTGGCGCAGTGCCGCTGCCGCGCTGCAGCCCAGCGATACAAAAAATGCTCGATGTGCGCACGCATGCGCGTTCCTCCCACCCTGAAGCACACTGCGCCTAGGTCCTCTGACACCCCTACCAACCTGCTTGCCAACCTTGCCGAGGGGGTCCCAGGGGCTTATTCGAGAATTCTCTGACCCTTGTTAGAGGCTGACCCTTGTTAGAGGATTCTTTTGCACCCTGTATCTAATTTCATCTCCTCTGAGAACATGAGCCCCTGACTGCCACTAAAAAAACTCATACCGAAATGCCCTTCATGCGTGTCCTATTTTTTCCTTCACAAACCTGTTGGCCATTCGTGTGTACCAGTCCCCATGTATACTCCAAGCATGGATTTCCTTGGTGTCCTCAGCCTCTGTCTTTCCATCCTTGGCATCTATGGTCTCGTGCTCTACCTTCGTTTCCTACTTCCCCGCAATGTCATCCCATGTGTCGCCGAAAAATTGAGCGAAGCACTGCAAGTTCTCGATCATGCCGAGTGCATCGGTGCAGTTCCATGACCGAGCGAATATAGGACAACTTTAGCAATGTATGAAGTTGTTGTCACTGCGTGCTTGTTTGGTGCTCACGCTAACCATCAATCACGTCCATCCTCGTACGGGCTGCGACCAACAAACAGTTTTGAGAATCAATTTATACAGATGCGAACCGAGAGTCATCGTTCTCCTAGGATATCCCACTCTTGCTTGCTGTTGGATGCGGTCTGACATACAGGCTGTACGTGCTTTCTTTGCGAATTGAGGCTACCAAGGTAGAGATCGAGGTTCGTTCTCACGCTGTGCTTTGCTTATCTCATCGCTGATGGGAGAATTCCTTAGCTTGTACGAACGACAGCTTCGATCGCTTATCACGACACACGGGGCTGCTACTACAGCGCTGCCCAACCCCTCAGCCAGTACATATCTAATATGTTATTGGACTTCCGTTTCGAAATGCTCACTAGTTATTGACATTATTGCAGTTACTCCTATGAACAACGTTGCCTAATCGCCTCCCACGCCACCAGACTCTGCGCCCTAGCTGAGTATCCATTGATCAGCAACCCCTTGTTGTCGAAGATGTCTGTCTTTTTGGTATCCATTAGAATGCACCTTGAGGCACAATGACCTATGGAGCACTTTGTTATGTATGCTATGCGCCTATGTCCTTCTCTTCCTCCTATATGTGGTAAATATCTGAAGATGATATTGGATGATACACATTTGTACTTGTATAAGAATCTTGAATTACCTATGCCATCCTGTATTACTGGGCATTACAGTGTAAAAATTCAGTATAAGACATTTATTTCATTTGGTCGTGCACATGCTACAATCAGTCTACAATGCCATGGGAAGAATTACCAGATGAAGTATCCACCTCGCCACAGAGTTGAAGATACCCCAATAGGCATTGACCCTCGGAGCGCCACTAGATTGCAAAATACAAAAAGGAACCAAAGTGGTAAATGCCCAGATTAAAGGGATGTCCACAAGCCCTCGCGTCGCGGAGCTCACTTGCGCATCCGCTTCTTGAACCGTTCCATGACCTGTTCGTCAGTCGCCATCCGCGGTCCGCGCGCACGTTCATCCTCGTCATGTGCCGGTGGGAGCCCAAGGGCTTCGCGTCTGGCATCGCGGATGATATCTGCGTCGGACTTGGCGCGCAACGCTGGGCGATAGACTACACAGAAGAGGACGAAATTTTTCTTGTTAGCGAGAAAGCAAGGGGGCACGACAAAAACAGCGTACAGCGCGTTGCGGCGAGGTGGGCTTCGTCGTCGGGCGCTTTGCGGTCACGTGTGCGGCCGTGCGATAGCGTGAGCTTGGCCTTTTCCGTTTCTTCGATGTTTCTCAGTCGCGTGCTGTTTTTTGAAAAAAAGAAAAGGGAAAAGGGGATTAGCAAAGCAAGATTGGAGTTAGGATTGTAGACGCACTCCATGCCGAGGTCAACTTCGGGAATGGCGGTGAGCATCGAGAGTGAGTTTGTCACGCTGCCCTCCTCGCCGAGTTTGCGCTCGACCTTGTATCGCGGGTCCAGATTATTAAAAATATCGTCTTGTGCGCCTGCACTCGTGCCCGCTTTTGTGGCGCTGGTAGAGCCCGTGTCGGTGTCTGGTTCCGCCGATTGCTCTTGGCGGCCACGACGTAGCTTCATATTTTCCTCGATGTATGCCATCCTACAGGGGATCTATCTAAGTTCTCTGGAGAAAGAGGGGGGGGCAATTTGATGAGGAGAGCGCACATATGCTTGTCCACGTCGAGTGCGTTGGTCTGCTGCGTAAAGTTGTTCGCACGCACTGCGCGACGCATCTTTGCCGCTTTGTCCTCCGCTTCTCTGACAACAAGGTTGTGGGTCAAAGTAAGAATTGGGGGACAAAGGACCGTACTCAGAATCGGATCCCTCAGATATCTGCGCGCCTGCACCAGGCTGTAGCCCTCCCGGAGGCATGTCTTCGCCCTCATCAGGCTTCCGTCGCCGCTTCTTCTTTCCGTCACCTTTGGTCAGTTTGGACGCATCTATTCCTTGTCTCGAACGGCGGAGCTTGCGAAGCTCGAGGAGTTCAGAGACACTGCGGCACTCGGGTTGCAAATTAGGCGAGACGGCTGGAGTTGCAGAGTACACCAAAACATACGGGATATCACCGTCGCCTTGATCCGGTTGTGAATCTGTCGGTGCAGAGTCCGAAGGGTCCGGAGAGGGATCGCGGACACGGGTTTGAGGTCTTGTGCGTTTCTTAATCATTGAGTCAATGAGAAGAAATCCGGGTTTTGCCGCGCGCAAAATGATCGATATTATTCTACTTTACGACCTGACAAGCGGCTGGCTATCCATCCTCCGTTCCACTGCCTACATCTGCATGCGTGCCTCCACCGCCGCCCGACGTCCTCGGCCCCGTCGGGGGCACATTCCCAGCTGCCGTGGGGCTCACAGCCGAAGTACCAGGACTCGCCCCGCGATCCTTGGTGTTCAGCAAACTCTTGAAGAAATTCTGCAGCACCTCGTGCTGCGTCTGCCCCGTCGGACTTGGTGCGCTCCCAATGATTGGTGACGTCGGTGCGCCCGCGCGCCTACCAAGGCCCATTCCCGCGCCCAGGGTGGCACCCGAACCGCCGCCACCCTCCATTTCGGCGAGCGCGCGCTCAACGGCCGGCAGCGAGAAGGACGACGAGCCTAGTGGCCCGACGAGACCCGCAGCGGGCGGCGCGGAGGTGTCCACGGGGCTGCGAAACATGCCGCGTGGATCGCGGTCGGCGCGTCGTGCGTTCTCGTCGTAGTTTTTCGCCAGGAACGCTTGCTCTGGTGTTGGGTTGTTGAACGGTGGGAGCGGGGTCGGCTGTGGCGGTCAGCGTCAGCGTCAGCTCTAGTTCTAGAGTGAAATGGAGAGGCTGTAGTGAGGAAGACGCGTGCCTTGAGACCTTGGTCTGGAACGAGCGCCGTATACATTTTCCGCGCGCCTGCTTCGCTCCATTCATCGACGCCAGGCTCGGACGAGAGGTCGTACTCCCACGCCTCACCCCACGCTTTTGCGTCGAAGCCGTCCCGTAGTACTGCGATTTTTCCCCAACTGTCCCATCCTGCGGGCACGACGATGCGGTCACGGTCGAGAGTATTTGGCTTGTGTAAGAATGGGAACGGGTTGCGTGCTGGTGCGGCCACACCGTCGAGCGCGCCGTCGGGAGCTGGCGCAGGAGGCACAAAGAGGGTGTGCAGCGCGTACTGTCGCAAGACATTGAGTGTCGTCGGTTGCGGCGTTGTGTAGAATAGAGCCGCGCCATCTGCAACACAGCAGGGGGAGATAAAATGAAATCAATGAGGTGAGACATCAAGACACGTACACTTCAGACAGACTGTGCGCAATATCTGCATAATCCCATCTGTACGCTCCTCCCATTCGTCGCCCTTTCCCTTGACCATACCACCCATTCCGGATGCACCCGCGCTGACAAGGTCATTGTTATCGTCGACCAAGTCTGCTTTGGTGCACACGACGGTGACGGGGACCCCAGCTGCATTGTGCGTGAATACGCCCGAGCCTAGCGGGAGAATTGTGCCTTGCAGCCCACTGGACGTCGCAGGAAGGGGTTCGGCAGATGGTTCAGTATATTGCTGGAGGTGTGCTTGCCCTAGGTTGGGGCGTGGTTAGTGTTCCAGTAGGAAGCAAGGAAAAATTGACGCACAGCGCTCGCGGTGCTCCTCGCGGATAACTTCAAGCTCGCGAGCACCGTCCCCCTGTACCCAGCGCTCAATCCAGGTAAGCCAAGTATGTAGTTCCTCGACAAAAGTCCAAGGCCGTATCCAGTCCAACACGATTATGACGGCAGTGTGAGGGAGAGCGGACTGTGGGCGCAAAAAGTGTGACACGAGGGCTGTATACGAAGGAGCCGATGACGGGACGGCATATACGGATAACCGAGCAAGGATATCTGCGTGAGGAGATGCATTGTAACACAGTGAACCAGCAGGTGGGTGGCCAAGTGAGGGACAGACCTTCCTCTCCTTCGTCACGTACATCTGCCCAGTCGTATCCTAATGCATAATCTGTGCGTGGCTCGTCTTTGCTAGCATCTGCTGGTTTTTGTAGGAGAGCAGATACAAGGGTGCTCTTGCCAGACGAAGGCTGACCAAGAACAAGAATATTCTTCGCTGGTATCGAACGTGAGGAAGAAACAGAATCGAGGATGCTTGACCAGAGGTCCTGCGGAGGAGCCTCCGGTGAAGATGAACGCGAGTCTTCTTTCATAATAATCGTGTTGACCTTTGAAAAGGAACCCGGTGAGCGAGCGCGTCTCTTCGGAGATTGAACCGCGTTGCTCCATCTAATCGTCATCACGGCGCCCAACCAAAGCAGAACTACTTATCAAGAGACTTTGATGGCAGGAGCAGTCGCGGTACCCCAGCATAAACTCTCCGAATCTCCCAATTCACGCGCGATAGAGATCTTTGATTGGACCGTGACAGCCCAGACGGCTCCAATCTCGAACGCGGCGCACTGTGATGCGCTGCATGCTCACCTAGGAATCTCACTCCCCGAGATGACGTTTGGCAGCAATTTGCTGCGCATAACCCACCGCTCGACTGGGTGGACGTACGCGTTCCGCGCAAAGGACGCACTCAGAGGGGTGAAGAACGGACCACTTGAAGAGGGAGACGGGGGCGTCAAAGTAGGCTATGCTGACGTTTGGCTCAAAAGTCGGTGAGCATCGCATCGTATCTTGCTATCGCCCAGTTGTACGGTGCTCACCCACGCCATGCCTTGTTTATTTGCAGGACCGGCGCAGGCTCGCAGCTCCCGATGCCGCAAACGGTCCCAACGAAACCTTATGATTGGACGTATACGACGTCGTACGCCGGCAGCCTAGACGATGCAGGCTCTAAAAGTGCACAATGGGTTCCCGCGGAGCCCACCAACGCGCTACACGCGATTCCCATTGCCGAGCTCTCACGACCGGACCCAATTCTCTTCTACGCCGAGATCCCCCTCTTCGAGGATGAGCTGCACGACAACGGCGCGTCACATCTTCTCGTCCGAATAGTGCGTCCCTCTTCCTTATTTCTACAGTATCTATCCCCTCCTCAATTCCAAAACATCCTGACGGTGTGCGCAGCGCGTGATGCCAACTTGCATTTTTATCCTATCGCGTTTCACGTTGCGCGTCGACAACGTGCTCTTCCGCGCGCACGATACGCGCATCTACCATTCATTTACTTCAACGCCGCCGCTCGTCGTGCGCGAGACGCGTGGCTGGGAGGCGCCGTACGAGCGTGTCAAGCGGGTACGGCTTGCGTATCTTCTTCCCGTTCCTAACCCAGTCCACCTCTGATCCCCCCCCTTTGCCTGGGCTTCCCCCGCTCATCACAGGCTCTGCCGCGACGAGACGACCTGATGCCGCTAACGGACCCGAACTTCATTTGCAAGGTGCTCTCAGAGATGCCGAAGGAGGCATCACAGGAGGCCGGCGCTGGCACCGGCTGGCGCGGTCTCGGGACTGTGGTGGAGGTTGCTACGTTGCAATCCTGATCGAGCAGGCGAGTGCTATTACTAGTCATTGAACGTGGACAGGTCACCATGTGCATTAATACCCAATCTCGCGGTGATGTTAATCCCATGAGTGGCAAGCACCGTGACTGTCTCTGTACTTCTAGTGAACTGAAGGTGGTGGACCTGTATATCCTGACTTCTTGGCATTCAAGAGTGTTAATATCCGTGCGCACATGTTGCTGAGTCACTTTATGGATTGCCCGTCCCGTGCTGTGCTGAGGTGCAACTAACTTCCACAGATCAACAAGGGCTGGAGTCGATGGTATCCTCTTCTGTGCTCTCACCGCTTCTCAGACTCATTACCGTGTTTGCTTGGCGGGTGGTCAGTCTTTCCAACTCACAATTCCGACTGACTGATAGTTTGCCTAACGTATCTCTGAGAACGGTGGTTGTGGTTCGTAGTTTCCTACCTTGTTTCACCAAGTATGGGCGTAAGAACATGCGCCTCTCAGGCTTGCGCTCGACTCAGGCAGATAACGCTCTAGTTGGAGTTAGACAGAGCCAGCTATTACAGTCGCACCACAGGCTGCTCTTCAGGATCATGTTGATATTCTGTAAGCTTCACAGTTGCAGTGGACATTGGCCTGCGATATGTTCTCCAACCACCCCACCTCGTGAGACCGCAGTTTGTCTACCCTTCTCGTCCGTGATGTCTATGCAAGAGCGAATATACCTTGCAGCGTAGCCCTAACCGTCCCACTGATCGCGCGTCGAGTCGTTGCTCAGGGAGAGCCTGGGTTGGTCCATTCTACATCCTCGGCGCTCAACTGAAGCAGCTTAGGCTGTCTCTCGCCGATACTGTACCGCGCTCGATACTCGAAGAGTATTCATGGCCATCTGCAGTGGGGTCGATGCAACACCGAGTCCATACACTGACATGATGCAGTAACTTCAATCAAAGCTCTACATGGCCATTGTGGGCCGCTGCACCTGGTGGGTCTGATGGTAGCCAGACCAGTTACTGGTCCCACAAGATGCCCCTGTAAACGCGACTGGACTACCAACGACAGGATACTAACTTTCATGACGGCCCAGACACCCGAGTAGGACGCGAACTGAACGGTACTATCAAGTAGTTCACCGATGTCTAGCAGCAGTTCGTTGCGCTTATCGTTCTCCCTCTTCCAACTCTCATACGACGTCACACAGAGGGACCACGCTCTGATTTTGCCGTGCACAATTTACCTTCGAAGCCCTCGGGGTACTCTCGGGCTATACATTTATTTGCGATCCACTCGGGCTTGCTTTTATGTATGACCCCTTTTGGTTCTGATCCCCAGAACCGACGTACGTCGTGGAGTGGTGTGAGCTAAAGACCAGTCATAATACATACATCGCGCCCGCGAAGGAAAACACACCGAGGTACACGCATTCATATATCCGGACTCAGGAAGGTGCGTTTCGTCGCCGCTTGTGTTGAAAGTTGTAACACGCGCGTGCAACCCCTAACCAGCAACGTCGGACCTGCTCCTCTGGTTCTTCCTCAACATCCTTGAGCGCCCTAGAAGCTGACGCGGTTGCGTGTATCTTCGCAGTTCCCACTCGCTACTTCAGAGAGGTCAGTCTTGTCGAGATATTAAGCGGACTTAAAAAAGGGAGAGATTGAGCAACTTAAGAACTACAGCAGGCCTTGTTGACGCAATTCAAGGTTACCGTATCTATCCGGGTGAAGTATGTACTCAAATAAGTGGGCCAAGTTTGAACCAAGGAATTGGCCTACTTTCTCCCTCTCTTTCCCTTTTCCTTCGTGAGATTGTAGGATACATTCGTATCGCAAATTTTTTCGGGTACCAGAATATTGTTAGGATGTGCCTTATGCTCATCCACTTTCTTTCTTGATGCACAATAGGCTGTGTACTGCATGGACATCCACACAAACGTTCCTGGGTATGTTGCAGTTCCGCTCGAGTTGCATTTTTGCCAGGCCAGGCACGGCACTACATTCTCGGCCTTCTCGGCCTACCGTCGATCATACTCACCAGCCCGTATGACTCAGCTCAGCCACTTTGTTGTGGGGCAATGTGTTCAGTTGCCTGTCCCCCTGCCCCAGACCCCTCGCATACTCTATTCTGACGGACTTCCTACACAGCTCGTCAACAGATGTCTGCCATTGTTCCGATAACCTTATCAGGCATATTGAGGTATCAACTCATTAACCTATCACAATTTTACCTTGAGCTTCTTCAAAGAGCTTGAAGCCTAGATCTGTCGGACAAAATGAGAGCTCCAGTAAGACATACCTCAGTCTAGTGCGAGAACTACGCAGAGCGCGCTTGTCGTACATCCGACCTTGTTTCACTGGAATGGTGGAATGGCCCTCGAATCTTACGAGCTTTGGACTTAGTGGCATCGTCGGCGGGATCTCCTTGCAGTCCGTCGTACAAATTAGGTATGTCGCTTTCTAGAGTCTGGTGTCGTCTCAGTTAATCGTTAATCTCCAAAGTTGAATTGGGCAAAGTGAAACTTGTGAATGCTCCGAGCGTCAGACAAGAACGCCTCCCCTTCCCACCTCGGACTTGAGTTGCCCGGAAACCGACCATTGTCGCGACGTGCTTCTTTTTTTTTTCCTGAAGTCAGACAAAATGGTTCGAAGAACTCCAGCAAGATTTCCCTCAGTTTAGTCCAAGGACTGCGCAGCGCCCGCCCGTCGCACAAAGCGGTGTACCCGATCAGCTTGTCCTATGGTGCATGGCGGTAGAATGGCCTTCGGATCCTACGAGCCCTGGGATCTTGTCGCTTTGTCAATGGTCCCCGAAGCAGTCGGTTATTTGTACAAATGAATCCTCGTAGGTACGTCGCTTCCCAGGTTCTCTGTGGCATTTCAGCGAATTCTTCTCAAAGGCAAAGTTTGCTTGGGAGAGGAAGAAACTTATGGATACTCCGAACGCCGAGGACCCCATCCTCCTGCCAACACGGAGTTTGCCCGTAGAGCGAGACCATTGTTGAGACCTGTTTTTTTTTTTGCTTTTTTTGGGAGACCTTGTGATAATGCCAAAGCTCTCCGCGGGGCCGGTGCCGGCAACGTTGCACAGCACCGAATGAAGGTTTCTCCTCCACAAAGGTCAATTTATTTCACATCTGCCTACGTAAGATCCGCTGTCGATCCCTAACAGTTCAAGCGTTCAGAGCATTTTCGTTGATCATAGGCGAACTTCCACGAGGCCCCGTCGAGAAACCACAACCTGATTTTTCTCGCCACTACACTGTGAATTGTTTCACTCGACAGGTGGCGTATTGTCTTGTATTCCCCTCTGCAGGGGATATCAATGGATCTACTAATTTATCAATTCCACAACTTTGTCGACTTTGTCGAGAACAGCCTTGCTAATATTTGGATAGCATAGTTCGTCAAACTCACGTACAAAAGTCGGGGGGATCCTCGCAACCTACACTTGCATCTGGGCTCTGCTCATAAATCACGCGCGACAAAATCTTTTTCTTCCTTATCTACTATGTCTTTCACACCTGCGTCATTATACGACGTTCTTCCAGGCGACTATCTAACGATGGTCCTCGTGGGTGCACTCAATAATACTCCCAACCCATTACCTCCGACATACGATGGGTTTTACCCGTCCTCCACCCCCACCACACGTGCGACAAATGGTGACTTAGCTATGTCGTCGGAGTCAACGCCAACAACCTGGTCTGGCGCGTCCTTTGACGACCTGCTGAACCCTTCCGACGGGCAAGAGGGCGATGACGCCCAACCTAGAGGCACGAACAATGATCAACTTGAACAAGCCAGTACCCCCCGGCGCACAAGGGGACCGAACAGGAGGCGCCCCGGCACGGGGTACACGGAGCTTATGGTACGTTGGTTTTAAAGCTTGTCGTCTTTGTGTGGATAGTTTATGGGACTCACGCACCGTCGCAATAGGATAAGCTCCCTCAAGAAGTGCAGGACGCACTTAAACGGACGTATGGAAATTGTTGTGAGGTAATGACCAAAAAAGACAATGCTACGGTGCAGAAGCACCAGTTCTCGAATGGGCACTGCGCCAACATACCTCAGAAGCTACAAGCGATGCTCCCTTCATTTACTTGCCCTGCTTTCGTGGCAATGCACGACAGCTGCATGAGTGCAAAGTACGTTTCGTGCCCCAGTCACAATACCATGGCTACACTCTGACCGGCTTTATATCCCTCGTATTTCCCCTACATTCAGACATGGGAGATACGACTCCGCGGAGAGGCACTGCAAAAATTGTCAAGGCTACAAGGAGATCAACACGGCGGACAACCTGTACCCGATTGAACTCACCAAAGCGGAGTTCAAAGCCGTGCAGAACTACCGAAAGAGTGCGCATCCTGAGCAGCAAGCCTATCCTCCGCTCCTGCAGAACGCCATCTCGAAGGTCATAGGGATGGTGTTGAAGGATCAACCTCCGCGTACCATGTACATGCCCGCAGGCTTCTCTGTCGACGCCGGGCTACATCCCTCCAATTTGAGAGGTGGAGGAAGTAGATATGGACATCACTTACCGGGTTTCCAATACGATTATTAGAGTGTATCTTGTTGTATCATATTCTTACAGACAACGGTCTCGGAATCGAATCACAAGTCATAGAGGCAGTGGGGTTTTCACATCGTCCTCCCCCTTACTCTTCCAGACTTATGCGTGCGGTCCCACCAGACGAATTGACTTAATCGAGGTCGCTCAACCACACAGATCCCTTCACCACTGGAAGCAGCCCTTTAGTCAATACATTGGCCGTCCTGAGTCTAAAAGATATTCATCCGCCTTTTGCCTTGACCAGGTTACATTTTATAAAATTGTCATTTATAGGCTCGCGCCTGCCCATTCTCATGCTCTTTCCTTGCACGATCTGCTATTCCCTCCCCTCGGCCCCCTCGGCGATAAATTACATCTAAAACTTTGGACGTTTGGCAAGGGCTCGTCAGAATCCATTTATTTTGAACAAAAACATTCATAAAACTTCCATTCTTCCACAAAGACCTAAACCATGAGAAGCGACAAGACACCAACAAGCAGGACGGTCCGACTCGTCCCTATCTTGGTCCTTTTTGGCGACTTGTGCTTCAGTTTAGCAGTTCAGTTGGACCTGAGCCTTCGAGCTTGAGTCAACTGAGGTCGCATGTTGGTTTGCCTTGACTTTACAGTGCTTGAGAGTTGAGATTGCTTGCTCGCTTCTACCCGAGGTCTGAAGCGAGCTTTGTAAACGAATTCAGCAGAGCCCGACAGATAGCATTTACCATTTACCAGTACTGTATGTAAGAATGGTACAGCCCCTCTGGCCCCTGATCTCGAGTCGAATCGAGGTCGAATCTAGGCTCGGTGTGGCGATCTTTCTATTATTCTGAGGCGCACGTACGGCCAGAAGCTTGCAAGCTACGCTACGCGGGAAAGGCGAGTCTGCCACGGCCACAATTAAATGCGTCCGACAGCTACTGTCATTCCTCGCATTGTCCCTCAATCACAAATCGTGTCTCTTCTACATAGCCTTTTTACCCAAAAAAGTATAGCAGATATGCAGAGCCGGTGCAGTGCGCATTAGAAATGCCATGGCATAAAAACTGTCATGGCCTTTCCAGTCCGCACTACACAAACACTGAAAAATCTGCCATACACTCAGTGTAACCAACCTATCCCCTACTATCCAACCCCCAATGGAACTACCATCTTTCTCCATGTCCCAACCTATCCCTTCAGCTGCACTACACACTCTACCGCACAGCCTTACGGCGTCTTCTTCGGTAGGGGCCATTCCCAACTCCGTTTCTCGGGGTGGGCCCCACGACGCAGCAAACTTGTTGGGCTTAAGGCTCCCACTCAACGCGTTGAAGATAACGGGGTGCCAGGCCTCCGGGCGATTCCCCGCCTCCTTCAATCGTCCCCCCGCCAACACCCAACACCCCTCCTCCCAACCTGCCAAATCGCTTGCAACGGCGAAGCGGCCCACGCCGCGGTCGCACTCTCAGCCGAACAGGCTGAGGTCTGGTGGTGCGTCAGCCTACGCCCGTGCTGGTGGTGTGCCGGTAGCCAAGCCGGTTCCACAACCGCACGATTACCAGCCCCCACCTATCAAGGCTCGTGCGCGTCGTGTCGCGGTGGCGGCGAGGTCCAAAGCCAAGGCGACCACTATACCCATGGTCATCGATGCATCAACGAACCCCTTCGCTCCAACTTCGTCCAGTACTGACCCCATGCAGAGTGCGTGGTCGCCCGCTCTGCAGGCAGGTCCCTCGTCCGAGTTAGCGCGACGAGCACTAGAAATCTCGCAACTTCCTGGGCTCGGTGGGATCCCCATCGGTCTCATCTACCAAGTGCTGCCGAGGCTCGAGGAAGGTAGTAACTTTCGGGTGGCAGGCGACGTGGGGACTTTGTGGACAAGCGACAGCGGCAGCAGCCAGTCAACGGTTTATGAACCCCCCCTCCCACCAGTTATGGAGGCCTCCACGACGGAAGCACCTGAGCTACCGCATCCTGCGTCGATTCCTGCATGTTCACTCCCTTTTGAGCAGCATGGACCGTCTCCTATGGGGCAGCTGGAATCGGAGCCGATGATGGGGTGGGATTGGTTAGACAGGCTGTTCTTTTCTCAGGCGATGGCACCGCCAATGGAGTCACCTTCTGTGGAGTCGTCGCCGACGGTAGAACCAGAACAGCCGACCTTTCCAACGACGACTGACAAGTCAGAAGGGCTTACACAAAATGAACATTCGAGTATCACGGATGTGGTGGACGAGCTGAGTGCCCAAAAACCGTCAGCAGCCTTGGAATACAGCTTGGCCGCCGAAGCTGCGCAGAGTGGAACGAGAATAGCTCCTTCAACTCGTGAAGAGATTGAGAGGTCTCTAGGTCCTCTCCCCAAAGACATGGACTACTCTACCGAGTTCGGACACGGCGTCGACAAGGGTGAGGTTGGGATGGGAGTCCTCGAGCAGTTCGACGTTGACTTCCTAGATGGTGGCTGGGGAGATTTTATCGACTTTGGCTGTCTCGATAACATGTAACCTTCCTTTTATGAACTCCGATACCTGCTGCAAGGGCGATTCCGATATCCACTCTTTGATGTATGCTTCGCTCTAGCACCTTGATAGGATGGTACTGATAGACTGCGCTTGCTAGAGCCCGTTTCACATAAATGATCATGCGCCCTTGGTGCAACGCGGGGTCCCACTTACCGGCGATGTCGTGCTGGCGCAGGTTACTTTCGGTTATCTCGTCTCAAGGAACTTCTTTTCCTTCCCCCGTCGAGCGCTCAGGCAAATGCCGCGCGGTGGAAGCAAGCTCGTTGCCCTTGATGTTATCGAGCATTACGATGTCGACGCCGGCTGCGATGGCCTGGTTAGCCTTGTCCTCTTTGCGCACTTGGCCAAGAGTCACCGACTTCGTACGTGAGCGCGATCGCCACGATGATATATCCTGCTCGCCAGTCACGTCAAGTGGGGGAATATAGATGAGGTAAGAGTCTTACCAGCCAACCAGATGTGATAATCTTTTGCATTTTCATACCCGAACGGTCGGCCCAACCAATGCGAATCCATTCCACCGAGAAGCATGCCGTATTCTTCAGCGAGTCGGAAACCTAGACAAGATTTAAATATATCGTGCGTGCAGCACCGAGTGATAACGTTCCAGTTGAACTAAGAATGAGCTAGCTATCGTAGTTGTATTATAGACCTCTATTCAGCGCCGTTCCGACAGCCTGTATGTGTAAGCTCCAAAATTGAAACGGCCATTGGTTGGCGGTGTGTTCTTCGAGGACTCGAACCTTGTGTTCCTACGTTCGTGCTGACTAAGCAAGGGGAAGTATACCTGGAGTCTAACTGACCCAATGCCAAGTCGTTGCCAGTGCCCAGGGACGGCTTGGATTGGCCCAGTGTACACCGGAGGCGCACTGCATAACTGAAGTGGCTTGGGCTAGCTCTGAACTCAACCCCGATACTTATGGAACGGTGCCGCGCTTGATACTCGAAGAGTATATGCATATATGGAGCTCCGAGGTCGATGCAACACCGAGTCCGTACACTAGCGCGATGCAGTAACTTCGATCTAAGTTTTGCATGGCCATTGTAGACCCCCTGCACCAGGTGTGTCCGATGGTAGCGGGGCCAGTTCCTGATTTCACAAATAGACTCATGTAAATGGGCCGGACTACTAAAGACAAGATACGAACTTTCATGATGGCCCAGACGTCCGAGTAGGACGCAAGTCCTTTGCAAACATCTACAATTTCGAAGCAGGCGCGCAGGAACTGCGCTACCTCGGCATCAAAGCTACGAGCTCAGATAAGTAACGCACGATGGTGAGAGAGCTAAGGAGATTTATCACGCACTATGATTTGGAGCGCATGGGATGCGCAATCACCAGTCGCGTCAGGAACTGCTGCACAAATTGGCTCAGGTCAGCGCAGCACATGATGTGGGTGAGCCGGAGCAGCGGCGAACGCAGCACCACGCCGCACAACCGTATGTCACGATATCGCCCGATGGGACGTCCCTGCGGCGGTGACACTAGTAAACTGCTCGTGTACAGCGGGTCGCGCACTGGTAAGGACGTGCCGAATGCCAGCTGCGGCGGTTCTGTGGGCGTCTGCTCGAATGTCACGACCCAGCTAGCGCAATCTGAAAAACTGCGGTACATCGGCTTGATCTTGGCAAGGGCATGGGGTGGCTTGGCGGGAGTCGCATGCTCTCCGCTAGGTTCCTCGTCGTATTGAGCCGGAAAAAGGGAATATGCGCCGTCAAAGGTGATGACGTCCGCGAACTCTGTAAGATCATTTTCGTTAGCGTCAACCATTTGTCGTTTCTATGGCCTGGACACTTGTGCAACACCCACCGCCTGGAAGGCTTCGAGGTTTGTCTACAGAGTCATACGAGTCGGGCGGACCGACCTGAAGTACGATCTCATGCGTGGCCTGTCCATCTTCTCCCATCCTGAAGAACACGAGTTCGAGCTCACGCATCTCCACATCGTACCCAGCGTCGTGCGTCAAAAAGTTGTTCACGGCCGAAGCATGCGACCCGTCTACGTATAGGTTCATCACCGTATCTATCAGGGACGCAGCGCGGGCAAGGAAGTTGTATGCGGCTTTCCCAAATATGATGAGCCCTGTCTCCGCCTGCAGGGTCCGAAATGCGCGCACGATGGCCGGATCTGGTAGGAAGTGCCGCAGGAGGTGCTCTGGTTTGTACGCGACGCGGAAATAGGACGCGGCAATGGGGCGCGCAGCACGACACGTCTTGGATAGGACGATGATGCTGCGAGGTGTTGAGAAGGAGAAGATCACATCGAGGATGGCGTCGATCGAGATGATGCGTTGGCCGGGGGAAAGGATATATGTGCTTGTCGTCTGGTGTTGGTTCATCACTACTCGTAGTCTGAGGCGATGTGGAGCGCAGCGATTGAGGTTATATATCTAGTGCCGAGCAGAACCAAGCATCGTCATGGTCGTAGCCTTTATAGATCGTCAATAAGCGCCCCCATCACTCCGAAGCAATCACCTTGTAATCATATGACCCGTGCGTTAACGCGTTAACCCCAATGGTCACAATATAAAAAAAAAATGCAAGGCGTATCCTAAGGCCTCGAACGAAAGGAGATGGGAGATACAGTAACAACATTGCCAGTTGGCTTGTGGTCATATATTACATAATCTAATTATTGTGTGAGCAATGGTAGTGTAGCCTTGCAGCTTGTAGAACTGCAATTTTGATGGCCTTGGGCTGGAAGAACAATAATAGAACCAATTTGAGGTAGAAGGGGAGCATCTCAAAGGAACAATAAGGATAGCACTCTATTAGCGAGGGTGATGAGTTGACTTACAGCCACTTATCGAGGACTTATCGAACCTATTCAGTGATTTCAATCACAAGATCATGTGCCCTCCTTGACTTATCCGAAACACTCTACCATACCCATATACACTACACCAAAGTGTTCCCTCCGAGGAATGGATGTCTCGGATATTCTCGCATCCCAGGCTTCAAAACAGTAAGATCTATATTATCATTCATTTACGGTTACATTACTGAAAGGCACCTACGGCAGCAAGGCAATCCTTGTAGAGAAAGACATTCCTCCTGACGTCGACGCAGGTTTCTTAACAGTGACAGACACAAACACGATCGATGAGGAAAGCTATGAGTGCGTAACCCTTCCCCCTCTATCCAATTTATAGTCTAATTCCCGTCATTCAGTCACGAGCGCGAAGCATATCTCCAAGCCAACGCCCGCGACGGCGTGCAGCTCCTTCTCGCCGCGCTCTTCTCCCTCCCAACTCTCTCCTCTCCCGAAGGCCCATTAGCACAGCTCCCGGCACCGACAACGCAGCTCCCACGCGCCAAGCGGCTCCCAAAACCCAAGCCACCCACGAAGTGGGAAAAGTTTGCGCGTGCGAAGGGCATCCGCTCTCAGCGGCGCGAGAGGAAGGTATGGGACGAGGAGAGCCAGGCCTGGGTATCGCGCTGGGGATGGAAAGGAAAGAACAAGGCCGAGGAGACGCAGTGGTTGCACGAGGTTCCCGCCAATGCCGGTAAGCGTTCCTCCGCATTTTTCGTTTTTTTTTTTGCTAGGGTGGAAAGGACTGACTGAAGAATGCCCATGACTCTGTGAACGTCAGATGCGGATTATGACCCGTCGAAAGAGGCTCGTGCGGTGCGCAAGGCGCGCATGGCCAAGAACGAGGGTCAGCGTATGCAAAATCTTGCGCGCTCTCAGCAGGGACAGGGACAAGGACAGGCCGTGCGTACGCAAACTCAAACTGGGAGAAAGAGGGAGATAGAACGTACTCTCGCGACGACGCGTGCGAGCACCGCGAGCATGGGCAAGTTCGACCGCGTGCTCGAAGGCGACAAGAAGCCCCGTGGCATGAAGCGAAAGGTAGTGTATCGTTTCCCCTCCTTCCCACTCACCCTCCTTATTTCCTCCCGTATTCAATGGTATCTTCTATAGTTTGATCCCACGGAAAAGTCAGTTGAAGCAGAGAAGAGCACGAATTTAGCGCTGATAAAGAAGTTGGAGAGCGGTCACGGCTCGTCGAAAAAAGCCAAACATGACGCTGGGGGCGATCATGGCAACGGGCATGCAAATATCCTCAACGTACGCAAGGCTGTACGATTTGCTTCGAAGGGGGAGGGTGCGGTTGCACTTGCGCGCAAGTCAGCCTCTGGGGCAGATAACAAACAACCGCGGAAGGGCAAACGATAGCATGTCAACTCAAAAAAAAAAAGATCATTATTCTCCTGTGCATAGTATATACGTACAATTGTGTGTTTAGAGGGGAAGAAAAATGTCCTGCATCGGGACAAGCACCCGTTACATCTACAACGATCCTAACGAAGGGAAGGGGAACTACTTGGCTGTCTCGACTGGCAGGCGATCCATGTTAACCTTGCCCTCTTTTATCCACTCCTCTTTGACTAGCTTTTGTCGGTCCGCGTAGTATAAGCGGTACACTAGTTTGATTGTCCCCTCGCTGACGCCCGCCACCATACTGATATCTTTGACGGCCTTAGCCACGCCAAGCAATAGGCACGCGAAATAGATCGCGCCACCTGCGATCGATACAGGGCTGCGCCCGTCAGCGATCCCGTGTTCCCGCGCGGCGACGATAATGTCCTTGCATATCGCCTGTACATGGGGTGGCAAATCGAGGTGATTGCAGTACCGCACTAGCAGGTCTTCGGGCCCTGCAACACCCGTGGCCCCTGCCCGAGCAGCACTTGACCCAGGAGTGAGGTTGAACGCCTGTTCGAGGGCCTTGTAACATTGGCCGAGCACCTTCTTCGACACGTGCGTGAGGTTGCAAATCTCGCGAAACGTGCGTGGCACATGCGCCTGGCGACATGCAATAAAAATGCAAGCCGCAATGACGGCGTCGAGTGGCTTTCCGCGGAGCAGCTTTTCCTCATCCGCACGCTTGTAGAGCTGCTTTGCGATGTCGCTGATCGTTTTTGGCAGCGAGAACTGGTCGCACCAACTCGAGATGTCACGGAAAGCAGAAAGGAGGTTCCGCTCCGAACGAGAATTTTGGGAACGCGTGGCTGCGCGCTGTAGCTCGCGGGCAATGCCCGTGCCGCCATCCTTAAAGCCAATAATGGTGTCGAGCTGTTCCATGCCCTCCATAAGAGGGTCGGCCGCAGCACCAACACGAGAAGGATCGTCGCCTTCATCATTGGCAAAAGTCTGGAGCAGAACCGAGTTCCTACCAGCTAGAACATAGAACCAGTAGTGCAAAAGCACGTACCCGCCACTCGCTCCGAGTATCGATGACGCGGTCACCGAGGACTAACCCACATCCTGCACACACGAGATCTCCTGATCCAAATTCCTCGACAATAGTTGGGTTTGGATCTCTGCAGTCCAGGCAGATAAGACGGACGGAAAGGTCAGGAGCAAAAGCCGCCTGTTGAGGTTTAGGAGGTGAGGCAAGAGGAAATGGTTTTGGATAAGCCATTATCGAGGACGGGAGGGTTCTCGTGTGGTGAGGATGATGGGGATTCCTAGGAGAGTGACTTGGTGACCCGCCTTACTAATTACGGCAACCACTCAGCATTCCCACGAGCACGTGAACATGTATCCCCCTACCCAACGTTCCACCTTACAGTACTGTACAGTGATCCTCTCACCCCCCCCGGCTTTTACGGGCAGTGAGAGCTTCCCATAGCATGATGATCCTGTCCTCTGGAGGATCTCTTTATCCGTACCTGTTTTACAGTAATTTGGCTGATCCTCTCTCACTTTAAGGCACGCCTGTGATTAGCTTTCTCTCGTTCGGAGCTGAACACAGGTGTGCGTTAAAGAGAGAAGGTTTGGCACGCATCATACTACTTGTACCACTGTTCAAGCTGAAATTGTTGATATAGCAGCTCGTGTAATTTGTTTGGGCATACACTGGACTAAATGTGGGTACGTTACGAAAGCTCTTCCAGTGATGGACTGAGCTCATGCATATATATTCGAGTACTGTATGTCAGCTAAAGCGGCTTAATATCCTCGATAGGCCACGGTCTTCGTGTGCATCCGACGATAGACGGTCACATAGGCTGAGGCCTTTTCAAGGGCATAAAGGATGCGTCCCTGGTGTGTCCTATCCTTGACACCCGACTCAGCACTAGTACCATAAGTCTAGGTGTTCATGTGTTTATGCGGGCTGCACCTTAAACTTCTGCCCGTGAGCCTCTTTGGGAGATGGGTGGGTGATTGCTTCCTTGGCATATTCTCTGTAGCGGTTACCTCAGCTGCGTGTTCTGAGTCGGCTCTCAGACACTCAGATCTCAGGATCCCAGATCTCAGGTCTCACTTGCCTAGTCTCACGTCAAGTGTGTATTAAATATTAAGTGGAACTCAAGACTTTCCGTTACCATGGGCTTTGTTCAAGTACAGAATAATTACAGTGTAAGGTCTAGTTCTGGTTTGTCCATACGTACATCAACTATACATTCACCCGCGCTGAACGCTTGGGCACCTGCTGTTGCACGCCCTTCCCTGCAGTCCAACCACCGGGTTCGGACTGCTGGGGCGCGCTTTTCATCGATTGTCCTCAAACGCTTATATTAGCGATTATAACCCTAACCTTAATGTGCAAAGAATATTCAAAGTTCGACATGTGTGGCAGGGAGTGGCACTGTACTGTAGTATTGAAGTCAATGGGGTGAAAGAGTTGATGCCTGTACATTGACACTGTGACGATAGTTCTGCACGCCTGTTAGTACGGTGGGCATTCTAAAGAAATCGAGTAGTGTGCCTGAATTGTTACTCATACGCTATCTTCCTTCCTACCGTCATCATGTCAAGTTTCGCTCAACAGGCGAATGATGAAGAAATTCAGCCTCCACAGCGGCCACCGTCACCTCCTCCGCACACAACCTTTGCCGTTAGAGGCGTTCACGTACGCGTTGTGTCCGCCAAGTTTCGAGTGCCCATGACATGACGGGCGGACTGTCTTATAGACACCGACCTTTTCCGCCTTTCGACCTCGTGACGTTCGTATCACGTCGGCTCAGGCGATCACACATGTCGCTTGGAGCTGCGACGGGAAGAAGTTAGCCGCTGTGGGAATCGACAGGATGGTGCGCGTGTTTCAGCCAGAGAAGAGTGTGCGTGATGTGCAAATTGTTTATCAGTGTTGAACTGAGGCAATAGTATATTTAGATGGAGACGAGATCTGCATCCCTGTTCTCAGGCGCGCACAGCGATGAAGCCGACTATATTGCGTGGAACCCCACCCATCCGGAGCTATTCTGCTCTTCGAGCCAGAAAGACAGAAGGATTGCGTTTTGGGATGCGAGGCGTATGTCCCATGCACTTCCTTGTGCTTCGCCCGTGACTCCCCTCCTTATGACCACGACCAGAAAGCCGGCACATCCAACAATTCACTCTGAAGGTCTCGCCAGTCCAGATCAGCTACGCCCCGGACGGCGAATCACTGCTTTATGTGTCCTCCGGGAACCAGCTCTTCTTCATGTCCTACGGGAAGGATCCCGATGACCCCACGACCCAGGCACAATGGTCTCCCATGGATCGTGCTCCCGTACTTTCTGCTCTCTTTCCCCCTTTCACCTGAGAGTCTCTCCTGATGATCGTGTTTATTGGCAGCTGACGGCATCGGCCGCGATGTTCAATCATGTGGGAGACAGCGTGATCCTGACCCACATGTCGGAACACGCCATTCGTATCGTCGACGTCCCTTCCCTTGCCCTACGCGAAAACCTTGCTGCTCACGTTGGCGGTTGCATCGCTGCGGCGCTCGACCCCCGCGGTCGCTATCTCGCCTCGGGCGGGTACGACTCGATAGTGAATTTGTTCGACACCAGCGAGTGGATTGCCGCACGGACGATCACTGTTTGCGAGTGAGTGCGCGGCCGTTTTCTATTCATCCCCCCTGTCATCAAATCCAGCGCCCTGATTTTTCACCCTTGCACCAGGCAGGCCATCTCGGATCTGAGCTTCTCCCATGACGGCGAATACCTCGCGATCGCGAGTGCTGGAAGTTACATCGATATTGTACGTGCTAGTTCCATTCCTTTTTCTCGGTGGTTCATTCAAGTCGTTCTATTGGTACAGTGCGCGACGGAAACAGGTGTGCCGCTGCATCGGGTACCTGCGCTAGCTAGCTCGCCAAAAGTAACATGGCATCCCTCAAATTACCTTATCGCATACTGTGGACAAACGAAGGCGCGTGAGGGAGGGCCTGCGCCAGTTGCTGTGATCAGCCTCTTTGGTCCCGGGTTGTAAAGACATGACAGTGACAGTGTACTTCTGCTTTTTACCTTATCCGTCTGATAAGGATCAAATAGACAGAAACGAGTACCGTGCATGGAGCGCAGTCCGCTATTCTGGCATTTAGTCAATGTGGCGTGGGATGAGGATGAGGAATATACTGTGACCGTCATTTACTGTATCATTGCGCCCGCGGGCTATGGACGCCAGGTTGCGGCCGAGGTGAGGCCGAAGTGGGGAGCTTGAGATTGGTATAAATAACACGTTAATGAACGAGCGCTTCGGGCAAGGTCGACTCCCTCGTGTCCCACCCGCGACCTATTTTAAGATGAACCCCGCAGACCCAGCGAGCTTCAACCACCGCACAGAGCGTCTCGCCACTGGCCGAACGTATCACTTTGTCGACGAAAGGCCCGCGAATTACTCTGACTATCGGTCCGCGGCGGCGGTACCGACGATCCTCTGCATCCATGGGTTTCCGGACATCTGGTGAGTTTTGACCCTGTCCCGTGGCCCTGCACGCTTAAGCGAAGGTAAAATGTCTCCTGGTTTCTTGTTGTTCGATGATACACGGTGCGATGTGTCAGGTATGGTTGGCGATACCAGATCGGTCCGTGGGTACGCGCTGGGTATCGCGTTGTGGTGCCAGACATGCTCGGATATGGTGGAACAGATAAGCCACTGGCTGTGGAGGAGTATTCAACTAAAAAGGTGTGTGGGGACCTCGCTGCCCTCCTGGACGCCATTGGGGTGTCAAAGGCTGTAAGTGCACAGAATTCCTGCTGTTTCTTTTGTTGACCGTATGCTCTTGATCATGAATGTAAGCAGATCGTGATCGGGCATGATTGGGGTTCTCACATTGCGGGAAGATTCGCCTTATGGCATCCCGACAGGCTGCTAGCGCTGGGGATGTGAGTTCCTTCTTTTCATTCTTTCGAATGACACTTCCAAGGCCATCAGGCTCTCTGTTGCGTTCACACCCCCTAACAACCAATACCTTTCGCTCGAAGATGTTGTTAAGATAGTTCCGAACTATGCATATCAGTTGTACTTCGCCAATCCGGATTCGACGAAGGAGATCGAGGCAAACGTGCGGAGGGCTGCGTCTAAGGCACTGTGCACACGCTAACCTCCATGGATACAGCTCGAATGGTTCTTACGGATTCTCTTCGCGATGGAGGCGCCTCAGATCAACATAACACTTGACGGGAATATGCGGGAAGTGATTGTGAATCCGGGAGTCACACGGCCTCCTAGGTTGGAGCCTCCATTAACGAACGATGTTTGTACGATCTCTCGTTCAGGCGGATTCACTGACGAAGGCTGGTGTTTGCGGGTATGTACCAGGAACTCCAATACGTAGTTTCACAGATGCGCAATATGAATGGGCCGTTGTCATATTACCGCACCACGAAAATACGATTCGAGGAGGAGCAAGGTCAGTGCCTTTATTAATACCGTGAGATAAATGAGGCTAATTCTTTTTTGTAGCCGCCCAATTGCCAGGCCACCTGCCTGCCACCTTGCCTGTGTTGTTTATTTGGGGTGCCAACGATCCGACAGTGGCATCCGGGCCAGTATCGAGAATGAGAGAGGTAACCCCCAAGTTTGAAGAGATAAAACTTCCCGGGAGACACTGGATAATGGCACAAGCGAGGGATGAGGTAACCGAAGCGGTGTTAGGATGGCTGGCCAAGTTGGACGTGGGTGCTGTGTCAAAGCTGTGAGTGTAAGTGGTCGGTAGTGTCAAGTCATTCTGAGTTTGAAACATGACGGGGTTTGCCGGAATGCCGGGTGTGTGTGTCTGTGTATGCTGCTTGCTGCTGCTGTGTCAGACACACCACCAACGACCTCGTCTTAACTCGACTAACCCTCTGTCACCGTCCTTGTCATTCAGTCCCCTTTATCCTTTAATATTTCAGTCCCCTTCGTTCTTGAGGAGTACCCTTCCATCTTCTTTCACCTCTTCACCTCAGTCATTTTGGTATTTACTTTTCACGTTCTCTTTTTTTTCTTACCCCGTCTCACTAATGTTTCAAATCTTTAGAATGCCTGCCCCCACTGCCTTGAAATCCACAAAGCCAAACTCACCTTCCGTTCATCGCCCATCGCCACACAAGGCTCGGAATATTAGGAGAAGAAGAAGGGCAAACGGTTTTCATAGCGATGATGAGATTGAGCGCGAAGCAAGATCGGATTCCGACACTGATGAAGACGACCAGTCTTCCGTTGATTCAGAGACAGATTCGGAGACAGAGCCCGCGTCTGAGGATGTACCACAGGATGGCCATGCCACTTTACTCAGCCCCAGCACGACGCCGCCCGCTATTAATGGGAGCAAGGATGGCGACGATCATGCTCCTTTGCTTGCGGCGTCGGTGAATTGGTCTGAGATGGTCACAGATGAAGTGGCTAACGGGGCCACCGATCTCCCTGTCATCGACTTTGCCGATCTCGACGCAAATGTCATCCATGCAAAGTCCCCTCGCGCCCCTGTGCAGCGCAAGACTCCCAAGTCGAAGCGCCCGGCTCCCCGTCGTCGCTCGTCTGAACCAGCTGCACAGATTGCATCATCTGGACCATCTCCCGAGCCACCAGTCCCTCCCACCTCCGACCCTGAGCCAAAGCCTACTTCGGTATCAGTACCTCATCGCCGTGGGCAAACAGCGCGGCAAGCATATCAAGAACGATTAGAGAACGACCCCTCGTACGTTCCTACTGTGGGCGAATTTTGGGGCCACGATGATCGTTTGTTGGATAAAGATTTGCGCAGTCTCTCTGGGTGGTGGCGTGGACGTTGGCAGGGTGGCGCCCGAGGGCGTGGATTCGGGATTCGGGGACGTGGGCGGGGGCGCGACCGTAAAGGGGGCGGTCCCAATGCAGTCAACGATAGTCCCTCGATTGTTGAAGCACCGCCTTCGTCACAGGAGGATGTACCACCGGTAGACCGTCCATGGACGCACGATGGTTTCGAGGAGTTGAAGCGCCGTGAAGAACAGCGCTTGCAGCGGCGGGAGCAGTCCCAAGGGTCCAATAACAACAGCCGCAGCTCGCGGGCTGTCTTTGCTCCACGAGGGCGAGGCTTTGGAAGGGGTAGGTTCTCGCCGCGCCCTGGCACTGCAAGTTCAACAGATTCCCCGTCTTCGATAACTTCCCGTCCGTGGTTCCTCATCAAGCCGGAGCGCCCATGGACAAAACATCACGAACTGTTCTTGCACTCAGATACATCGCAGCGTTCTCGTCCTGGCCAAGGTCCCACATACCGTGTCAAACTTTCTGGTACACGCTCAGAGATTATGGTGCAGACTTCAGCACAGCCCTCTCCACCACGCGCCCCGACGCCCCCTCGTCACGCAGGGCATGAGGATGGCGAACTTTCCTTCACTGTGTTTTTGCCTCGTGGTAGACAGAAGCCCGAGACTACCGAGAATACTCCCACACCTGCTGCGGTATCCGCGCCTCCGTCTCCTCCACTCACGTCTCCTCCGGAACAGTTAGCTAATCAAACATCAGTGACACCACTGCCACCACCGTTATCACCTGCAATCGCATCCATTACCAAACCCGCGTCTCCGCCCGCACTCCACGTGGTGACTGAGGAACAACCTGTGGCACCCTCTGAACCCCCTCCTGATGACCCATTCACGTTGCGTGATCCACCTCCTCCGACTGTTATCCCTCTCCCCACACCTACCCCTGCCCAGATTGATCCCATTGCTACCACATCCAGTACAGCCGTGTCACCATCTGCACCCGCACCCGTCTCCCATTCTAGCACCGCGCCCGAGGGCGGGCTCCTCTGGCGCTCTCCACCCCCTCATCTCCAAACGACGTTTACACAACCAGCACTCCCATCTGCACCCTCATATACCTCAACGTATACGTATCCTCCTGTATCGGCACCGGCACTGCCACCTGGAGTCGCCGTTGATGCACATGGCATGCCATATGAGCTCTCGACCGGTCGGCCACTGTATCTAGCTGCACCACCACAGGTTCATACACCGGTATACATGATGCCATACCCACACCTACACTCACACGTGCAGCACCGGACGCATGCATCGCCTGATCCGTCGCTTTTCGCGCCACCTCGGCAAAGCTCACGGATCGAGATCCGCAAGCCAGACGCGCCTTCTGCCCCAGAAGACAGTCGTCTTCCATCCACGCACACTCAGCATCACACCTCGAGGCCTTCGGGGCTGCGCGCAAGCGCCTCCGCACCTGCCTTTATCCCATCTCATGGCTCGGTGCCTCCGCCTGCGTCTGCACCGCATGAGTTTTACCCCAGTCCGCCGCCGGAGGTAACTGCTGCCCCTACCCCGGCAGTTGTGATGGGGTATGCTGCGTACCCCCAGCCGCCATATTATGCCTATGGGGGGCCTGGGCCGGAGGGGTATGCGTACCCACCGCCGCCATTTGTGGAGTACGATGCGTACAATGCAGACCCCCGAGTCGGTGGGTCGGCTCCAGCGCAGCCCACATATTATTAGTAGTATAATGTGAGCTCGGCGGTAAGCTCATTCTTGCTTGTCAGGCCGGTCACGTACCCTCGCGTGCCACCGCTATGTTGATGATGCTCAGAGCTCTCAGTGCTCAATAAGGTACTCATACATACACATACACCCATACAGTACGTAACTCGCCTTTTAGCATGCATACTCTTCGCTTCTCATTCCCATCGGTTCCTTGGCTTTTCTTATTTTGCTCTTGCGACACTTACGACATGAAACGACCATTGTTTCGGTTCTAGGTTCAGTTCCCACTAGTTTTCTCTCCGAACACACAATTGCACACACTTTCTCCTCCATGCCCGTGCGTTTTTACTTGGCTTTTTTTTTTGGCTTGAACTGTCGCAACTTTACGATATCACGTGTAAATTCTCCGTTGTCGCTTCTTGTGCCTACATTGTACTTCGTTCTCACGCCTGTTCGCAACTGAATTCATTGTCGACAATGATATCCAGGAACGCTTTTAGGCACTATATGCAATGGTGCGGGAGTGGTATCGCCCGTAAGTGAGTAAAGACGAAGGGACACGTTGTATAGTTCGGATACGCGTGAAGAACAACGGTGGGCTTCATGGTCGAAAATAGGGCCGAGGGGAGGCTGAAGAGGGGATTAGAGGGGTTAGCAAAACCCAGGATGGACAGGGGTAGTAGGGATCGGGGCATATTTCTACATTCAGCACGGACACGTGCAGGAATTTATTTTTTCACTTGGACGACGACCACGACCCAGGCATACATCATTATGGCTGCGCAGTTCCCCCCCTCGTCCCTTGTTTCCGTCTTTCAAAATCCGAGAGCTGTGGCCTCGTGGAATAAGCTACCAGACGATCATTTCCTCTCAGAGTTTCATGCCAAATTTTGGGGCGTGCCAGATGAAGGGCGAGACCTTGCTCAACGGCTTATGACACAAGATCCTGACCTTATGGAGCTAGATGAAAGTGAAAGTGAAATTGTCCCAGGCTGTTACAGCCTCGAGTGTGGTATCGATGAATTCCCGCTCAAAAGCCTCTGGGTACGCAAAGACTTCATACGGATCTACAACTATTGCGAGTTCTGTTGCAACGAGGTGATGGGCCAATGTAATCGGAAAGCGCCTTCTATCGTTATCACAGGACAACCTGGCATCGGTGAGTGCTTCTCCTCATCATTTTCTCATTGTCAACCCCCATGAAAAGGGAAATCATGCTGGATCTTTTATGCCACCCGTCGACGCCTGGGCGAAGGGTTGCCATTTATCTGGTATCGTAACTCGCGTCCGATACTGTTTGTCAGCGAAGGGGTTTTCCTTTTTGATCCCTCCCTTGACGATCAACTCTTTGCCTCTTCCTTTGTTACGTTCGTTTGGGCGTTTGTCGACTCGGACGACGCCAAAGCAGGCATTCCCGCACTTTTCGATGCCACGGGCACCAGGCTCTTCATTATTCATCCTTCCTCTCCGCGGCGCAATCGATGGTCGTCTTTGGCGAAAACCACTCGACCTACAATTGTGTACATGAACCCATGGACTTGGGAAGAAATATTGGAATGGTGAGACTCTCGACGCCAGTGTTACATGCTCGGTTCAATTCCCTGTAGTGCCCGCGTCCATAAGATGTCAGACACCCGGATCCCAGATGTCCAGCACATGTACGACACTTATGGACCCACTCCCCGTATCTGCATCGAATGCCTCCAGACTTCTGGGATGCTTGTCTTGCACAAAGAGTTGTTCCAACAAGCACTTGACAAGCTCTCTATAGCCCAGCTGAACGACTTTGTGCAGGAAGGATTTCAGGACCCGCATGATTTATCCCACCGAATGTTTCTTGTCAAACGTGCGGAGGTCACAAACCTTCTTGTTCCGACAGTGGAGCCCATCTGTGATGCCGTCATTGAACAGTTCGGGTTCATATTCAAAATGAAACAGGCGAGCGAGCAGAGGAGTCTGTATCAGCTCATGTCAAGTGCTCCGCAGACGAGGGCGACGGCTGGCGCTCTTTTCGAGTTATGGGGCCATTCCACATTCGAGCGCAAAATTGCGCTCAAACTGGAGCCGATGCCGTCAGTACTGACGGCTGGAAGGGGGCGGAGGGCTCAAGTGCAAGTGGGTTCTAATGGCGATACAACCATCAAAATCAGGATTTCTCCCATCCGAGCTGTCATTTATAATCAAGATGCACTCCAGACATTCCGGCCTGACGTCTACTACGTGCCCCAGGCGCGGAATCAAGTCGCATTTGATTCATTCATTTTGGTGGATGGTGTTTTTCATATTTTTCAGTTCACGGTCGCGCCTCGGCACGGCATCAAGGAAGGCTTGGTAGATTTCTTTTCACAAGATGCGTTTATTGATCGCCTGCCACCGGAAAAGAGTAACTGGCGGTTTGTCTTTGTGATTCCTACTGGGAACGAATTCACCTGCAAGAAAATAGGTAATCCTGGGTTGACGACATTTTTGAACGGGGTACAGTTTTATTCAGCGCAACTGGATCCTGAAGCAACTCGGAAGTAGTATTGTAGTCAAAAACCACGCTACCGAATTGGAGTGAGGTTGGCAGAGAAATGTCCCAATGTACACTTTCATGACCGTCCTTGTGCTGCATCTGGGTCTCTCAGCAGCTATGTAGTCCATGTACAATGCAGACCCGCGTCGGCTCTGACACACGCCGCATATTACTGGCCGGTGGTAGGCTCACGTACACTCGCATGCCACGGTTTTGGAACAGCTGGGCATGCTGTCTGGAGTGTCCGTAGGCACACGTTGTGTCACGTGACCTCTTGATTCACTCAACACACGCCCACCTGAGTATGCCATGCATACAGTACTCTTCGTTTACATTTCCATCGGTTCCTTGGCCTTTTCTCTTGCCGACTTAACAACACTCACGAAATGAAACGAGCATTGCTTCGGTTTTAGGTTCAGTTCCCACTACCTTCCTCACCCAACGTCTTCCATGCCCATGCATTTTTACTTTGCCTTTTTGTGGCTTGGATTGTCGCAACTTTATGGTAAATTTCTCCATTGTCCCTTTTTGTGCCTGCATTGTTCGCTCGTTCTCGATAATGATATCCAGGAACGCATTTAGACACTGTACAATGGTGCGGGGGCTGCACCGCACATGAGAGAGAGTAAAGACGAAGGGACACGTTGTATATTTCGGCTACGCGTATGGCACGAGTACACAAAGAACAACCTTCAATGGTGGGCTTCGTGGTCGAAAATAGGGCCGAGGGGAGGCTGAAGGAGGGGATTAGTGATGTTACGAAAACTCGAGGGTGATGATGAACGGGGGCAGCTGAAGCACGTACAGCCAAATTGCGTTCCCTGTATGTTACCCAGCCCAGCGGAAGCAGGAACAAACCAGGTGAGTAAAAACACAGGTTCCCCATAAGGGGACGGTTGAACGCACCATTTTGAGCCACCAGGGAACGTTGGATCTGTTATAAGTGGAAGTTGTATAGATCAGCTGAGGGGCTGGGAGACAAAAAGGTGTTGGAAAGACGCACGAATATAGGGATCGGGGTGACGTTTACGGGCAAGGTCTTCCTCTGCCTTTTCTAATATCGCAGCAAGTGCACGTGGATCATGGACATCTCTTTGAGTGAAGAAGAAGGGGTCATGAAGGAGAGACAGAAGCATGAGTTTCGCGCTTCTTACAATGTGGATGGTTATGACAACGTACCGATTGCGCTCAAATTCGGCGCGGACGGCGCAGGCGCGG
>QLOT01001744.1:0-28513 GCA_003313875.1 Russula aff. compacta
CCTCTAACCATACTTGATCTCCGGGCATGAACTGGGCCGGTGGAATGTTCTGTGCTTTCTGATTGATGGCTTTGATGGCCCTGTCCCTTGCCTCTTCCATCTTTTGTATTCTCGTTTCGGCTGCTTCATTGTTGGTGGGGTTATTGTCGGCTGGGTGCAGCGGTGGTTCGCATCCCCAAAGGATCTGATTGGGCGATAGTCCTGTAGTGCTGTTCTTTTGGTTGTTGTGGACCGCCGTTGCAATTGGAAGCCACTCCGTCCAATCCTTGGGTTGTCCTGCCATCACCAGCCTCAGGTATTGTTCTACCCACTGGTTCTTTCGTTCTGAGAGCCCATCAGTCTGAGGGTGAAATGCCATCAAGAGATTCTGTTGGATGCCCAACCGTTTGGTTAGTGCTTTTCCGAAGTGCGATGTGAACCGCGGGTCTCGGTCGCTAATCATCTTCTTAGGGAGTCCAAACCATGGGTATATGTGCTTGAGGTATAGCCATGCAATCCCTGGGCCGGTTATCGTCGTGTTACAAGGAAGGAATATGGCTGCACGGGAGCATCCTTGGTCTACTATGGTCAGGATTGCGTCTAGCCCATTGCGCAGAGGCAGGCCTGTAATGAGGTCCATTGCGATGCTTTTGAAGGGCATCGTCCCTTCTGGTGTGGGGATGCGGAACAGTGGGACTTTCTTCCTGTGAGTCAGGATTTTGGCTTGTTGACATGTCGCGCATCCCTTGATGTACTCCGCTATCCAGGTTTTCATTCCTGGCCACCAGTGCGTTGACTGTACCTTCCTTAGTGTTTTGTCTCTGCCAGGGTGTCCCACCGTAGGATGATTGTGGGTGTGGGACACGATGGCCCTTTTCAGTTCCTTCATGTTGGGGACTATGGTCTGTCCCTGCGCAGTTGTGTGGGTCAACTTGGTCGCGCTGATTCGTTCTGGAGGGAAGATGGTGATCGCTTTATTGTCTTCTTCTCCAAGGTCCGCCCCTGGTGGCCTGGAGAGTGCCTCTGCCGCCGTGTTTGTTTTCCCGGGGATGTACTCCAAGGTGAAGTTGTACTCTTGTAGGTCTGCGTGCCATCGCGCTGTCCTTCTATTCAGGTTCTTTGGGGACTTCCAATATTGAAGATTGGCATGATCTGTGCGGATAATGAATGGCATTCTGGTCCACCCCAGGTATTGTCGCCAGTGAGCCAGTGATTTCATGATGGCTAACAGTTCCCTCTCATAGATGTCATAATTTCGCTCAGTGGGTGTGAAAGTAGCTGAGTAGTAGGCAATGGGGTGGAGGACGGGTTTGTGACGTTTGGCTAGTGTTGGTGTGATGTTTTCTCCCTCTTGCGAGAGTACGGCCCCCAGGCCGTATGCTGAGGCATCCACTTGTAGTATAAATTGCTTGTCAAAGTTTGGTTGTTTGAGGACTGGGCTTCTACACATGAGGGTTTTCAAGGTTTCGAATGCCTTGTGCTGCAGTTCATCCCAGTGCCAGGGTGTGGTTTTCTTTGTGAGGTCAAGGAGTGGTCTGGTGATTTTTGAGTAGTTGGGTATGAAGTATCGGTAGTACCCTGTGAAGCCTAGGAAGCTTCATACGTCCTTGGGTTTCCTCGGTTGTGGCCAGTCCACGACTCCTTGTAGTTTTTGTGCGTTCATTTGGAGTCTTCCTTTTCCTATGTTGACTCCCAGATACTCGATTTTGTCTCTCTCAAATTCACATTTCTCCGCTTTTAGGTAGAGATTGTGTGCTGCTAATTTGTCAAGGATCCTGTGAACGTACTGCCTATGCCTCTGCCTGTGTTGTTCTTCCGTTTTGTGGGGGAGTTTGGCCGTGTGTATTGCTAGGTCATCCATGTATACGGAGAGCCATCCTTCCCCCACTTCTGGTCTGAAGATAGTGTTCATCATCATTTGGAACGTTGCTGGGGAGTTAGTTAGGCCGAAGAACATGACAGTTGGTTCAAAAAGGCCTTCTGGGGTGAGGAATGCTGCCTTCCATTCGTCCCCTTCCTTGATCCGGATGTTGTTGTACCCCCATCATACGTCGAATTTAGTGAAGAGGGTACATCCACTCAGTCAGTCTATTACTTGTGGGATTAGAGGTAAGACATTTCTGTTCCTCTTTGTCCATTTGTTGAGGGGTCTGTAGTCCTGTACTGGTCTTAGTTTACCGTCCTTCTTCTTCACAAAGAAGAAGTTGGCCGCATAGGGGGACTTTGAGATGTGGATGGTCCCCCTCTTCAGGTGGTCTTTGACAAACTTGTGGACCTCCTCCTTCTCTAATTGTGTGAGGGGCAATAGTCACCCTGGCAGCGAGGCTGGTGCTCCTGGCAGCAGTTCAATGGCATGGTCCCAGACCGTATATTGAGGGAGTCTCTGGGACTCCTCTTCGCTGAATACCTTCAAATGTCTTTGGTATTCTTCCGGTACTTTAGTTTCTTTTGCTTCGCCCATGGTGCTGATGGTAATCCTTCCCAAGAAGTATTGTGGCTGATGTTTTTTTACTGGTCGTGGCACATTCTTTGTCCTTGGGGTATATTGTGCTCTAGCTGCATTTGGGGCTGAGAGGACGATGGGGAGATGACTCATGTCGATCCATCCTCTTTTCCAGTCAATTTTTGGCTGGGTGGCGGCGAACCAGGGATACCCTAAGATGGCTTTGTGTTCTCCTAGGTCCGATATGAAGAACCTGTGATTTGTCTTCTGGCCACCCATCTGTAGTTGTAGGTCGGTGTAATACTGAAGCAACCCGCTTTTGTTTTGTGTGCCATCAACGTTGTACAGAGGTCTTGGCTTGGCTAGTCGCTTGATGGGTAGTTTAAGCCATCGTGCGTAGGACAAGTTCATGAAGTTTTCAGTGGCTCCTGAGTCCACCAATGCTATTGCTTCGGCTCTTTTCACGATTGATTGTGTGTAGAAGCGGACTGTCATTGATTTTCTATTTGACATGTACACATCATTGCTATTGATCCGCCTGAGTAGTGCCAACCTAATCAGGCAGTGGGAAAATCCTCTGAAGCTCCCATTTCCTTTGCCAGGCGCTGCTGGTCTTCTACAGTCATCCTCTGGAGGTGGGCACGTACAGTTGCCACTGAGTCCTCTTCGACGTCTCTCATCTCCTGGTCTTCGTCGAAATCAATGAGGTTGGCTTGGTTTACTGGATTCTTTCCGTTCCACCTCATATTTTGGAAGGCTTGCTTGGGTTTGCTGGGGCAGTTCCTAGCGTAGTGGCCTACCACCCCACAATTGAAGCACGCATTGGCGTCTCCAAAGCCGGTCAGATTTCCTCGGCTGCTCTGTCCTTGACGCCAGTTTCCTCCTCTTCCTCTTCCTCTCCAATTGTTGGGTGCGCGCCCCCTGCTGAGGTCCATAGGGACCGGGATGTTATTCATAGTTCTAGGGGCGTTGGAGGAGTTAAATGGGGGGCGTTGTGTAGGTCTCCATTGGTTGTTCTGCCATCCCCCAGAATTGAAGAAAGGTCGTCTGGGCTGAGGGTTGAGGGTTCAATATGCATTCCCCGTGCTAAGGGACTTTACAATGCCTTCGATGGTGGTTTTGGCTTGGGTAAGGAGTTTGACCCATTCTTTTAACTCCATGTAGGTCATTGGATACAGTGGAACCAGGGCTTTTTGAAGTAGTTCCCGTGGTATTCCTCGTAGGAGCATGTTGTAGGTTTCTTCACTTCCTACAGTGTAGTTGGCCTTCCTAAGGAGGCTCTCGAATTTGGCAATGTATTCGTCATAGTGGTTGCCCTGCATCTTCAGATCCATTAGCTAGGTTCTGGCTTTCTGCACGCTTTGGGTGTCTTGGAACTGATCTGTGAATTCTGTAAGGAATTGATCCCAGAGAGCTGGGATGTTGTCTGCTGGGAGTGTGAGGCCGTCTAGCCAGTTCCCCATGTCTCTGACCCATTGCGCCGGGTCTTCTCCTTTGATCAAGGTGAGAGTGAATGCCGCTCTTTTGTATGGAGAGTCGTATCCTGCTACCCCATGGTTGACTCAGAAGTATGCCTTGACTTCCTCGATGAAATTGTCTGCTTTGGTCCTGTCTCCAGTGAAGACCTGAGGTAGTTGTCCCATGGCTTTATCATCGGCCGGAACTTGTATTGGGACTTGTGCAGCTGCTGGCTGTCCCGGACCTCCTGGGCCTCCTCCAGGTCCTCCTGGTCCTCCTGGTCCTCCTGGTCCTCCTGGTCCTCCTCCTGAGGGGCCCTTTCTCAGGGCCTGGCGCATGCTTTGTTGTAGCCTTTCTGCTACCATAAGGTTTACTTGTGCTGGTTGTGTGGAGGCCGCGGTGGCCGCATGGGTCGCTGTTTGTGTGGCGGACATGGTTTGGATGATACTAGGGATTGGGTTGCCTTCTGGTAGGGGTCCTAAGGGAATTTCTGGAGCTGGGTGGAAGGTACGGATTGGCGTATACGTGTGTACTGGGGTGCTGTGTTCTGACGCGGTGGGGCTAGTCTTTAGTCCTTTTTGGATCGGCGCAAGCCTAATCTGTTTGTCTAGCTCCTTGTCTTCCTCTTCTCCTGATGAAGGTTCTTCATCTGGTGTGTCTTCGGTGTCGTACTCGCTGAGTCTCTTGAAATGTTTCCCTAACTCGTACTGTTCCTGTTCGTTGTTCCAATGAACTTGGTACCACTCTCCCTTGTAGTGGCAGACTTGTGGAGAGTTTTCTTTAACTTTTAGGTCTTGGTCTAGTAGTACCCAGATGGAATGTTCTGCGTTGTTACGCCAGTGGGATACATCGATTTCCCGTACTTGTGAGTTTGGTCATCCGGTTGTGGCTTCTCTCCAGTGGACGATAGTTCCTGCTCTGTTGGAACTGCTAGCCGTCTTGTAAAGAAGTTGAGTCTAATGTCACCGCCAAGGGTTTGACAGCAACAAAAGACTATAGCTAGGACTCTGTAGTGTCTTAGAAGACTAGTAGAGATAGTCTGGGTTACCGCTTGCTGCACCAGTATGCAGTAGCCACCCCTTAGAGTAGAGAATGGATGAGGAGTAAGTCACTGTATTGACAGGAGACTCAACTTGCCAGTACAAGGTAGCTATGAGTCCCTATTTATACTAAGGAGGGATCCTAGGATCCAAGGCAGTGTATAGTACTCCTTATAGACAGAACAATAAGGCTGGACTGGGAACAATGGGAGACACAAGAAGGGAACAATGGCTACATCTAAAAGGGGGTTTGTCAATAGGACAATAAGTGTCCTAGGGAGCATGTGATTCCTGAAGAACAATAGGAACCATATGTGGGAGCGTCACATGGACAAAGTGTAACCAAGAATACAGTACAGTGCCTCAGGCGCACACAAGAACAATCGATACTACAGACTCTGGGCCGGTTCCCCAACTTACATGAGCGTGAGCAGTTGAATGCTCACCCACAGCCGGTTACAAGGAGTCAGGTTCCCTTCTGGCAAGGGTCCTAAAGGAATCTCAGGAGCTGGGTGGAATGTGCGGATTGGCATATGCGTGTGTACTGGTATATTGTGTTCTGACACAGTGGGGCTGACTTTCAGTCCCTCTTGGATTGGTGCTAGCCTTATCTGGGTGTCTAGCTCTTTGTCTTTGTCTTCTCCTGATGAGGGAGCTTTGTCTGATGGATCCTCAAGATCATAGTCACTGAGCTTTTTGAATTGTGCTCCCAATGTGTACTGCTCTTGTACTTCATCCCAGTGGACTTGGCACCATGCTCCTCTGTAGTAGCAAACTTGTGGTGAGTTCTCTTTGACCCTTTGGTCTTTATCCTTCAGCAATAGGATCAGGTGTCTTCCTGGATTGTATTTGTAGAACTCATCAACCTCTTGTACTTGTGAGTTCGGTTGTCTGGACATTGCTTCTCTCCAATGGACAATAGTTCCCTTTCTGCTGGAACTGCTAGCTGTGATGTAAGAAAGTTGAGTCTAATGTCACCGCCAAGGGTTTGACAGCAACAAAGACTATAGCTAAGACGTTGATAGTGTCTCAGAAGGCTAATAGAGATGAACTGGGTTCCCGCTTGCAGTGCTGCAACACTGTAGCCACCCCTTAGTGCAGAAGAGAAGTGAAGAGCAAGTCACTGTGATTGACAGGAGACTCAACTTGCCGGTACAAGGTAGCTAAGAGTCTCTACTTATAGAGGAGAAGGATCCTAAAATCCAAAGGGGTAACTGTACTCAGTATAGTAACAAGAAACTAGGATGCTGATTGGGAACAAGGGAGACGCCAAGAAGAGAACAATGGCTGCATCTAAATGGGGTTGACAGTGGGTCATAGGGACCCAAGGAGGCATGTGATCCTAGAGAACAATAAGGGTCACACAGGAATGGGGTGCAAGCCAAAAAAAGAAATATAGTACAGTGCCTCAGGCGCACACAAGAACAATTGGTCTAATCAGACTCCTGGCTGGTTCCACAACTTACAGGAGTGCAAGCAGTTGAATGCTTACCCCAGGCCGGTTATATCCTTGGCTGACTGGTTGGCCGCGATGCTGGCTTTGATAATCTGCAGCTCCCTATGGAGCTCAGTGCCTTCTTCATTGAGCTTACAATACCACTTGACTTCTGCATAGAGATCCCAAGCCCCATCTTCAACCACCACCTCTTCCAGGGGAAAAAAATCCAGTTGGTCGCCCCATAACTGTCCTCTGAGCCAGTATGGGAGACACTCCAACGGCTCATCTCTGGGACATGGTAAGGCATAGAGGTCCACAACTCATGCATCCTGCTCCCCCCAGGCGTTGGCAGTAAGTCCTGAGATGCACCCGTCATCCAGCTGTTTGACAAAGATGGCCAATTTCTCACTGTTTTTGGTAGGGATGGTAAAACCTGGGAAGCGGTTGTTGTTGGGCTCATACCCATGCGGGCACTCCAGTGCTTCTTGGTTGACAGCTTCCAGGTGCTCCTTGAGGTGGTGGTGTTCCTTGTTAACATTGTTGACCTGGCTGTGAAGGGCATGGGTCTCGTAGGCATTTTGTCGCTGGGTGATGGTGGTGAGGAGCCCTTTTGAGAGTTTACGTAGCTGGGGCTCAGTAAGGGCGGCATGTCTATCCACGATGGACTGGACTGTGTTTGGAGAGAGGGGCTCGTCCCAGTGGTTGCTAGTGTCCAGGTTCTGCATGGGTCCTGGGATAGGGATGGTGTGCAGCAGCACAGGGATGGGGGTGGCACTAGGGGTAGGGGACCTGGCAGGTTCGTCCACCGGTAAATGTCCAGGGAGCTCTTGGGTTTGCGTCCCCTCTGCTGGAAGGACTGTGAGGGTGAGTGGCATAGAGGGTGCTGACATAGTAGCTCTTCTTTAGTGGTGGTCATGATAGCGGCAGTACCGTTTTTTACAAAAGAACCAATGCTTGTTGGAGTGGGTGTGAGAGATGTGGGGGCAACAGCGGTGGCTAAGCGGGCTTTGCAAGATCCTTGTGAGGGCACTGACAAGGTTTAAACTCATGGAACTTGTGGGTTGTGAAAGGGTAGGAGCAAAGGAGAGATTGGAAGAAGGGCTGGGATTCTGTTGTGGGGAAAGAACAGTGGAGGCTGTTGCTTTTGCTGGGGGTTTTTCTTTTTCCCATGGATCCTGTGGCTTCTGACCTGTTCCACCTCATATTGTTCTTTGCCTCCCATGAGATCTGGCACCGGTCGGGTATAGTTTGGCCCATATTCTTTTGTTTCTCTATAAGGGGTAAGGAGTCCCACATGGAACACATTGTGGATCTGCCATGAGGCAGGGATGTCTATGAGGTATACGACCGGCGATATCTCTTTCAGTATTTTGAAGGGCCCATATCTTTTGGGGTTCAACTTGGACCCTTGATGGGGGAGTGTAAGGTGGGTCGCCTCAAGCCATACTTGGTCTCCAGGTCTGAACTGAGCCGGTGGAACATTCTGTGCTTTCCGATTGATGGCTTTGATGGCCCTTTCTCTCACCTCTTTCATCTTTTGTATCCTCATTTTGGCTGCCTCATTGTTGGTGGGGGTGTTGTCAGCCAGATGTAGCGGTGGATCATGCCCCCATAGAATCTGATTGGGTGATAACCCTGTGGTGCTATTCTTTCGGTTGTTGTAAACTGCCGTCGCAATTGGGAGCCATTCCGTCCAGTCCTTGGGCTGCCCCACCATCACCAATCTTAAGTACTGCTCCACCCATTGATTCTTTCGCTCTGAGAGCCTGTCAGTTTGATGGTGGAATGCTGTGGACAAGTTTTGCTGGATGCCCAAGCGCTTGGTGAGTGCTTTTCCGAAGTGGGATGTGAACCAAGGATCTCTGTCGCTGATTATTTTGGTGGGAAGGCCAAACCATGGATAGAGGTGTTTTAGATATAGCCAGGCCACACCTGGTCCTGTGATGGAGGTGCTACACGGTAAGAAGACTGCCACGCACAAGCATCCTTGATCTACAATGGTGAGTATAGCATTGAGACCATTTCATAGGGGTAGTCCAGTGATGAGGTCCATTGCCACGCTTTGGAAGGGCCTTGTCCCCTCAGGTGTGGGGATATGGAATAGTGGGACCTTCTTTTTGTGGGTGAGGATTTTTACCTGTTGGCACGTCGTGCATCCTTTGACATACTCTGCTATCCAGGTTTTCATTCCTGGCCACCAATATGTTAGTTGCACCTTCCTCAGTGTTTCATCCCTGCCAGGGTGTCCCACTGTGGGATGATTGTGGGCTTGAGACATGATGGCTCTCTTCACTTCTTTTACATTGGGGACTATGGTTTGACCTCATATGGTGGTGGAGGTTACCATGGTTATGTTGATTTGTTCAGGGGGGAATATAGTAATTGCCTTGTTGTCTTCTTCTCCTAGGTCTGCCCCTGATGGTCTAGACAGTGCATCTGCTGCAGTGTTTGTCTTTCCTGGAATATACTCTAGCGTGAAGTCATACTCCTGTAGGTCCGCATGCCAGCATGCTGTCCTCCTATTCAGGTTTTTTGGGGCTTTCCAGTATTGGAGGTTAGCATGGTCTGTGCGGATGATGAATGGCATTTTTGTCCATCCCAGGTATTGTCTCCAGTGTGCCAATGACTTCATAATGGCCAGCAGTTCTCTTTCATAAATATCATAGTTTTCACTGTGGGCATTTCATAATGTAAACCGTGATTTCATGATGATTCTATAAGAGACTTAATCCAAAGATATCCTGCATGTGGTCATGAAAAATAGTATGAAATTATTTACAATGTATTCTATAATGAAGAAACAATAATTCCACCAAACTTACTGTGACTATATTTACAATGTAAATACCTATTAAACTCACATATACTCAAGGCACTCATTGACAATGTTTCGCCATCATTCATATGGGTAAAATGGTTGAGAATATTTACAATATAATCATACTTATTTCCCAGAACACATCAAGAAGATATTCCACACGACGACTGACATCGGAACATCTCAAGTCAATGACTTGAGAAGAAAAGATCCAAGACTTCAAAGTCTCAATGTGCAACTTGCAACACTGGAAAATCTGAGTGAACACTACATGCATTGTCAAAACAGTGGACACCATGCAAAGCACTGGCATGGAGCCTGACCTACTGGTTTGCCTAGTCTGCCTGGTGACCCCAATGCAGATGCTTGCACACAGCTTGCAAGTGCAGAGCTGGAAGCCAGAGCCTGCCTGCCAGCCACTCCATCATTAGGGCTCCTACAGCAGACGCCAACAAAAGCAGGTAGAGTGTGGCCAGGAGTGTATGGAGCGCCTCCCAGACTGTGAGACCATGAAGGCCTAGGGCCTGCCCTGCAACAGAAGCAGCTGAGAGCACAGAGGCCAAGGCATTGGTATTGGTCCCAAGACACTGGTCGAGGCAAAGTGCGAGTTTGACTGTCTACTGCAAAGAGAGTTGATCAAGGGTGAAGGAGGGGGAGCGTGCTCAAGCAAGTGGCATGCATCCTGGACTTGGAGTCCGCACTGGTCTGAAGAAGGGCATGCTCGCGACAGCCAAAGTTGAGGTGCCAGCAATGCGCACTGTTGAGGCCAGGTGCAGGGCCAAGTGGCCCCCATGAAAGCCGCCGACTGAAGGCAAGCTGGCTGCCCTGAAGGATGCCAGCACCTTAGGTCAAGTCAGGCTCCAGCTATCAAAGAGAAAACCCAGCCACGCACCTTTTACACAATATCACTTTGCCCTGCTTTGTGGACAATTTCCTTCATTTCAGTCCTGCAGAGGGGACATTACGGAGCCAGACCTGAGCATTGATGTGGTGGAGGACAAGTTCAATGTGCAGCCGTGTAATCCCACGGCAGTCAAAGACAGCACGTGAGCCTTGTCCCTCCGGATTTGCATGTTTCATAGTGAGGCGAGGGTGATGATTGACCCGACATCGTCTATCAAAGCAGTGGCAGCCTTGAATTCACATACATAACATGGTGAACTGTGAGGCTCACCAAGAAAATGTTTATGGACTGACAACTTGGAGGTGTGAGTGAAAAAACTTGGTATGAGCACTCATCTTCAGCTTATCCCATCACAAACGCCACTCACTGGCTGCTCTTCTTCAGTCCATCACATCACAATGCAACACCTAACCTCTAAGGTTCATGAATAATACTTTCCCTTCGACTCAGCATCTTGACACGCAAAAAGATGCTCTGACTTTTAATGAATATATTTTACTGGCCACTGAGGTGGATGGCGGTAAAAATCCATCAACTGTTGCACCTGGTGAGTCTCCACATTCTCCTTCGCATGCTAGTTGATGACTTGGCTTGAGATCACACTTCAACATCCCATCCCTATGAATGGTGGGATGGCAATCGAGAGGGGGTGGCTTGACGAAAGAGGATGCAGAAATTGGATCTTCACTGTGGTATGGGTGGGGGAGCCTCCAAGAATAGCTGAATGGAGGCGAGACGGTGGGGCACAAGGCAACGATCAAGCTTGATGCGGCCAGAGAGCATTTGAGTATTCTTGTCCTTTTGAATATACTCACATTTCATCTGGATGAGTGATGCATTGAAGGGACTCGGTGATTTCATGGGCGCACTACACTGCAGTGGGAGAAATCACTGTATGCGTGTAGGTTCAGAACCTCACACCACAAGCCTTGAGGAGACAGTATTCACACCAAGCATCAGTGCTGGCACTGGTTATATCATGATTCTAGCAAGTGAGTGAATGTAGTACGCTCCCTCAGTACTCAATAAGCCATGATTATGTAAGTGCAGAAATCAGAGTGATGTCCTGACAAGGATGCACCATGGCTTATATGACATCTTTGGCCATCAAGAGGCATTCAAAGACTCATTTGCTGAAGCTTCTCTATTGAGCTCTCACTCATTTGCTTTGATGATTTGGCCATACCCATATGACATTGCCTGTCAGCATAGCAGCGGTCCTCAAAGGGTGACAAGGTCACTGTGTCCTGAGAACTGAGCTTGATTCCACCAAAGGACCAAGTCCTTATCAAAAAGGCTGCATCATTGTCGCAATTGTCAGCACCTGAAGAGATAGCTAATAATAAAAGAAAGGCTTATCAAATGAGATCAGAGATTCTCAATCATGAAGCTCAACCCACCGGACCTCTTACACAAGTCCAATCAACCTGCCGCCATTTTCTGAATTTAGATCAAAAATCGCCTTTCTAGATAAATGAGTCATGATTGATAGCCATAGCACTGACTCAGAAGTGAAAAACAACTGAACGTCTGAAGGTGAAGTCTAACCCCCACGGTAAGGAAAGCACGGGACCTGTTTACACAGGTGCACAGGTCTGGCATAAATGTCCCACGATTGGTCATCAGCTGGTTCTCAGCCACTGGTACATGAGGTTCGAAAAAGCTCACCTGCCTTTGGCTGTTAGGTTAAACTTATGTCGATCAGAGGACATCTAATCTGGGACATTGCTTGCATCCTAGAAAGACTCAATCATGCTGTGAGATTGTCTGGGAGGCATAAGAAGTATAACAATGATTACGAAAATCTCATGACACACTGACATCGCAACCAGAAGGCCAGGCACTAAGGCATCTCAGAAGTCAGCCCATGGCCACTTCAAAAGTAATAGTTCCATACCTTCCCCACTAGTCTTTGCCATCTAAATTCTGCCAGCCAGACATTGTATTTCCTTCGATTCAACTAGCTTCTCTGTAAAATAAAAAGCCCTGTATGGTTGTAAAACACAATGTGTGCGTGCTGATACACAAACCTAGATGACAGGACAACAGGGCATCACAGCTATGTGGAGGCACATCTCGCCATGGAGAAGGACATTGCCGAGGCATACCTCTCTCAGTTACCAAGTGCATGAAGCACCCACACATACACAAGGTATGTACACCAGCATAAGCTTACATAGGGGCGAAAGGGAGTCAGTCGCCGAGGAACTCACATTGACAAGGTGACACATCCTGCTGCTCAAATGCATGCCCACTTCTTGCACCATGCTGAAGGCTTCCAGTGCAAACTGAACAGATGCGCTAATGGAGTTACACCAGCCACAGACTGCGCTGTTATTGCCTTTAGCGGTCATCAGTATAGGTCATCGTCTTCGCAAAGGCTCCCAGACGAGGTCAGATCCATAAGGATGGACCTCTCATTACTACCACTTATAGAGGTATGGCTTCCCTCAAGGGTACACTGGGTCTTTTTGCAAAAGGCATTAGCATGAAATTTGCAGTGTCAGCAGTCAATCACTCTTGCCCTGATGCTTTCCCCCTGCATCACCACCTGGCCACCACCCACTGACTGAGGCAGGCAAGACTGGACATGTGGGGTAAAACGGTGTGACCCAGAGACTGATGTCCCAGATACCACCAAAAGGAGCAATAAGCCATTCAATTGCAGCATGCTCCATAGTGATAGAGATATCCGTTAAAGGGATGTCCTCATCCTCGAACAGAAAGGGGGGGCAGTGGATGTTGACTTTTGTAGCAAATAAGGGGAGCATGACAAGACAGAGCCAGCACTGCACTGACACTGTTCATGGGCAGATGGTAGATCATTCTGCACTGTAGTTGGGATAGACGAGATAATATTGCCTTAGTAGCTTATTGACAACATAAGAGCCAACAAAGCCAGTAGAGGATAGTAAGGCTGCATGACACAAGTTAGACTAGAATAAGGGTCAGGGCACGGTGCAGATCAGTGCGCACTCAAAAATGTTATTCATATGGACATCAATCTGAGAGTCGGGCTTGAGGCCACAAGTTGTCCCAGAGCTCATCTGCAAGCTGTACCCACACCACCCACTGAGCATGTCGCCATTCCATCGTTTTCATAAAGGCTTCCAGATAGGACAAACAACTGCTTGCAAGGGGTGCAATCACAAGCAGCATCCTTCTCATTACGACCCTTTACAGAGGTATTGTTGTGGACTTGTACCTGTACTATAATTTTCTCCGGACTGGTTCTGCTTACATCATGTTCTCCTTCCTTTTATGGTAACCTCTTTCCCACGCTCCGGCACCAAGCCACCTCACCCTCCTCCTTACATTACTATATCTCTATTACGCTTGGACTGCCTCGCCTCAGACGTGTATCCCTTCAGCTCCTTACTAATCTACAACTACTAATACGTGTTTCATAATTCTGCTGACTCGTTACTCATTTCTGCTGACTCGTTTCATAGTACTTACTCATAGAGGCTTACTACATACCTAGCACCAAGCGTTTCAGCACGGCACCTTGCCGCAAGGACGCATCCCGCCACTCTGACACGTCACAGAGCGGCATATGTACAGCCACAGTAGTACTCTAGTATATAAAGCCCCCTTAGAGCGAGACTAAAGCCTTAAGCTTGGTCTCTTGTACAATACAAGACATCTTTCACATTATCCCTTTGGTGTGAACCTAAGAGCTATAAAGCAAAGAAACCCATCCCTTCCACTTGAGCTCTTCTAAAGTACCAGAAGAGTCTTCTAAAGCGACTTAGAGCCGACGTGACTCTTCACTGCTATATCCAGAAAGACCAGTTTCTTATTAGGAACTTATTGTCACTCAGACTTCAACTCCGCTCAGAATCGCCTGCGTCGATTCTGTGCCCCTATCCCCAGAGGAGACCCTATTGGACTTGAAGCCTCCAATCGACCTCGTCTATAAAGGACCTTAGACATTATAGAGAAGTTGCGACAGATAGCAACACGTGGTATTAATTGATCATCAGGAGATCATCCACGCTTCACCCAGCAGCATTTACCACTAAGTGGAGGCAACCGTCAGAAGTTACGGCCGAGTCCTTAGTGCGCAACCAACCAACCAACCGACTTCAATCGTGGCTATAGAGCTTGACGATTTCCTGAACTCAGTGGACCGACGCAGCCCACCAGACTATCTAGAACCTCACCTCAGAGAGCGACGTGCTCAGATCATCAGAAGACAGACCCGCCACGCCCAGTCTAGCGTGACAGTACCACACCCTTGACTACACTTCGTCCTTGTGACGCTCCCACATATGGTTCTCCTTGTTCTCTGAGAATCACATGCTCCCCAGGACACTTATTGTCCTGTTGATAACTCCTTTAGACGTAGTCCTTGTTCCCTTCTTGGTGCTTCCCTTGTTCCCAGTTCCGTCTTATTGTTCTGGCACTGTACACAGCCTCAGATCCTAGGATCCCCTTACCAGTATAAATAGCTACCTGTAGTTACTCTGTACCGGCAAGTTGAGTCTCCTGTCAATACAGTGACTTTACCTCCCTTCTATTCTCTACTCAAAGGGGTGGCTACTGCATACTGGTGCAGCAAGCGGGAACCCATCTACTTCTGTCTGTCTTCTAAGTCACAGCAGAGACTTAGCTATAGTCTATTGTTGCTGTCAAACCCTTGGCGGTGACATTTTGTCCCCTTGGGCGTGGTGTTGTGGACTTGTACCTGTACTTTATTTTCTCCGGACTGGTTCTGCTTACATCATGTTCTCCTTTCTTTTATGGTAATCTACTTTCCCATGCTCTGGCACCAAGCCACCTCCACCTCACCCCCTCCCTACATTACTATATCTCTATTATGCTTGGACTGCCTCGCCTCAGACTCGTATCCCTTCAGCTGCTTACTAATCTACAGCTACTAATATGTGTTTCATAATTCTGCTGACTCGTTACCTAATTCTGCTGACTCATTTCATAGTACTTACTCATAGAGGCTTACTCATTTCATAGTACTTACTCATAGAGGCTTACTCATACCTAGCACCAAGCGTTTCAGCACAGCACCTTGCCACGAGGACGCGTCACAGAGCGGCATATGTACAGCCACAGTAGTACTCTAGTATATAAGACCCCTTAGAGCAAGACTAAAGCCTTAAGCTTGGTCTCTTGTACAATACAAAGACTTGTTCATTCCATCTTTGAGTGAACCTAAGCTTAAGAACCATCCCTTCCACTTGAGCTCTTTCAAACCAGCTGTTGAAAGAGTCTTCTAAAGCGACTTGGAGCCAACGCGACTCTTCACTGCTATATCCAGAAAGACCAGTTCCTTATTAGGAACTTATTGTCACTCAGACACCAACTCTGCCCAGAATCACCTGCGTCAATTCTGTGCCCCCATCTGAGCAAGGAGACCCTATTGGACCTGAAGCCTCCAATCGACCTCGTCCTCCCAGTCGTAGGACATTATAGAGAAGTTGCGACAGATAGCAACCCGTGGTATTAATCAGATCACTAGGCGATCGCCCATGCTTCACTCAGCAGCATTTACCACTACGTGGAGGCAACTGTCAAGAGACAGCTGAGTCCGTAGTGCAACCAACCGACAATGCACACACACTTCAAGGAAGATCCTTGAATCCGTCCAAGACACACCGCAGAGCAGCATAGCATCTCCTACTGCCAAGACTATCTGTATAAGTCCTAGCCATATACTGTTCTAGAACAAAACCCACATAAGCGATATCAATCATGGCTATAGAGCTTGACGATTACCTGAACCCAGAGAACCAACGCAGACCACCAGACTATCTAGAACCCCACCTCAGAGAGCAATGCGCTCAGATCATCAGAAGACAGACCTGCCACACCCAGTCTAGCGTGACACGTGGTGATACGGAATAGTGGAGTTTTCCTCTTGTGGGTGAGGATTTTTGCCTGTTGGCATATCACACATCCTTTGACGTATTCTGCTATCCAAGTTTTCATCCCTGGCCACCAGTGCATTGACTGTACCTTCCTCAGAGTTTCGTCCCTGCCTGGGTGTCCTGCTGTGGGATGGTCATGGGCATGGGATACAATGGCCCTTTTTACTTCCTTTACATTGGGGACTATGGTTTGTCCTTGTGCAGTCGTAGGAATTGTTTTGGTTGTGTTAATCCATTCTGGAGGGAAGATAGTGATCGCTTTGTTGTCTTCTTCTCCCAGATTCGCTCCTGGTAGTCTTGAAAGTGTGTCGGCTGCTGTGTTTGTCTTGCCTGGAATGTATTCTAGGGTGAAGTCATATTTCTGCAAATCTGCATGCCATCATGCTGTTCTCCTATTTAGGTTCTTTGGGGCTTTCCAGTATTGGAGGTTTGCATGGTCTGTGCAAATGATGAAGGGAGTTTTTGTCCATCCCAGGTACTGCCTCCAATGTGCCAGAGATTTCATGATGGCCAGCAGTTCCCTTTCATAGATGTTGTAGTTTCGTTCCATGGGTGTGAAGGTTGCTGAGTAGTAGGCAATGGGATGTAGGATGGGTTTGTGTCGTTTTGCCAGTGTGGGTATGAGGTGTTCTCCCTCCTGTGAGAGTATGGCCCCCAGGCCATATGCTGATACATCTACTTGTAGGACAAATTGTTTATTGAAGTTGGCCTGCTTGAGTACTGGGCTCCTGCACATGAGGGTTTTTAAGGTTTCAAATGCCTTGTGTTGTGGTTCCTCCCAATGCCATGGTGTGGTTTTCTTTGTGAGGTCCAGGAGTGGCCTAGCGATCTTCGAATAATTGGGTATGAAATACTGGTAGTATCCTGTGAAGCCCAGGAAGCTTTGTACATCCTTGGGCTTTTTGGGCTGTGGCCAGTCAGCTACTCCCTGTAATTTTTGTGCATTCATCTGGAGTCTGCCTTTGCCTATGTTGACTCCTAGATACTCAATTTCGTCTCTTTCAAATTCACATTTTTCTGGTTTCAAGTAGAGGTCGTGTGCCACTAGTTTGTCCAGGATTCTATGGACGTATCTCTGGTGTCTTTGCTTGTGCTGTTCTTCGGTTTCATGGGGTAACTTTGCCATGTGAATAGCAAGGTCGTCCATGTATACTGAGAGCCATCCTTCTCCCACTTCTGGTCTGAAGATCGTGTTCATCATCATTTGGAATGCTGCTGGTGAGTTGGTCAGTCCAAAGAACATTACTGTGGGTTCAAAGAGGCCTTCTGGAGTGAGGAATGCTGCTTTCCATTCATCTCCCTCCTTGATCCAAATATTATTGTACCCCCATCGTACATCGAACTTGGTGAAGAGGGTACACCCACTAAGTCGGTCTATTACTTGTGGGATCAAGGGGGAGACGTTCCTATTCCTCTTTGTCCATTTGTTGAGGGGTCTATAGTCTTGTACTGGCCTTAGTTTGCTGTCTTTCTTTTTTACAAAGAAAAAGTTGGTGGCGTAGGGGGATTTGGACACACGAATAGTTTCCCTCCTTAAATGATCTTTGATGAACTTGTGAACCTCCTCCTTTTCCAGTTGTGTGAGGGGTAGTAGTCACCCTGGCAGCGATGCTGGTGCTCCTGGCAGCAGCTCAATGGCATGGTCCCAGACTGTGTATTGGGGAAGTCTCTGGGATTCCTTCTCACTGAATACTTTTGAGTGCCTCTGATATGCCTTGGGCACTTTAGCTCCTTCTACTTTGTCTGTGGCACCAATGATGATCCTTCCTAGGAAGTATTGTGGCTGTTGTCTGACAACAGGTCATGCCACATTCCTTGTTCTTTGGGACATACTGCACCTTTGCTGCATTTGGGGCTGAGAGAACGATAGGGAGATGATTCATGTCAATCCATCCCCTTTTCCAGTTGATTTTTGGTTGTGTGGCTGCAAACCATGGGTATCCTAAGATAGCTTTGTGCTCTCCTAGGTCCGACAGGAAGAACCTGTGGTTTGTCTTCTGTCCACCCGTTTGCAATTGTAGGTCCATATAATATTTGAGTGACCCGCTTTTATTCTGTGTACCATCAACGTTATACAGAGGTCTTGGTGTGGCTAGTTGTTTGATAGGTAGCTTGAGCCATCGCGTATAGGATAGGTTCATGAAGTTCTCTGTGGCTCCTGAGTCCACTAGTGCTGTTGCCTCGGCTCTTTTCATGATTGATCGTGTGTAGAAATGGACTGTCATTGATTTTCTATTTGACATATACACATCATCGCTATTGATTCATCTGAGTAGTGCCAACCCAATCAGACAGTGGGAAAATCCTTGGACGTTCCCATCTCCTTTGCCAGGCATTGCTGGTCTTCTACCATCATCTTCTGGAGGTGGGCACATACGGTTGCCACTGAGTCTTCTTCTACGTCCCTCATCTCCTGATCCTCGTTGAAGTCAATGAGGTTGGCTTGATTCTTGCCATTCCACTTTGTACTTTGGAAGGCTTGTTTGGGCTTGCTGGGGCAGTTTCTGGCGAAGTGTCCCATAATTCCACAATTGAAACAGGTGTTGGCATCACCAAAGCCTGTTATGTTGCTTTGGTTCCCTTGTCCTTGTTGCCAATTTCCTCCTCTGCCCCTTCCTCTCCAATTGGTGGGGGCACGTCCTCTACTGAGATCCATAGGGACCGGGGTATTCCGCATAGAATATGGGGTGTTAGACGAGTTATACATGGGTTGTGGTGGCAGCCTCCATTGGTTATTGTACCCTCCACTTTGGGGTTGTCTTGGTGCAGGGAAGCCAGTTCTGAATGCTCCTCCCGTCGATAGTTGTTTTCTTATGCCATCCATGAGGGATTGGGACTGGCAGAGGGATTTGACCCTTTCTTTGGCCTCATCGTATGTGAGGGGTGTTGGTGGTGATAGTGTTTTGTCCAAGAGGTGCATTGGCAGTCCTCTGAGGAACATGTTGTAGGTTTCGTGGTTCCCTACAGTGTATTGTGCCTTCCTCAGGAGGCTTTCGAACTTGGAGATGTATTCATCGAATCTGTAGTCCCTCAGCTTGCAGCCAAGTAGTTCATTTCTGGCCTTCTGGAATGCTTGGGAGTCTTGGAACTGTTCTTGGAATTCATCCAGGAACTGGTTCCATAGGTTGGGGATGTTATCCTGGGGCATATTGAGGCCATCCAGCCAGGTACCCATATCTCTGGCCCATTGGGCCACTTCTTCTCCTTTCACAAGCGTGAGGGTAAAGGCGACCTTCTTGAAAGGGGAGTCATATCCCGCCACTCCATGGTTGACACGTAAGTATGCCTTGACTTCTTCTATGAAGTCATCTGCCTTGGTTCTATCCCTGTTGAACACTTGGGGAAGTTGTCCCATGGCTTTAGCATCGGCTGCAGGTGGGATTGGTTGTTGGGGGGCTGCTGCTTGTCCTGGTCCTCCTGCGCCTCCTGGACCCCCTGGGCCACCTGGTCCTCCTGCTGGAGGTCCCCTTTTTAGGGCCTGGCACATGCCCTGCCTTATCCATTCTTGGGTGGTTAGATTTGCTTGTACTGGTTGGGTGGACGTCACAGTTGCCACATGGGTGGCAGTTTGAGTGGTTGTTGACATGATGTGAATGATACTGGGGGTTGGGTTTCCTTCTGGCAGAGGTCCTAGAGGAATTTCTGGAGTGGGGTGAAACATGCAGATTGGTGTGTGTGTGTGCGTTGGTGTGTTGTGCTCCGATACTGTGGGACTGGTTTTCAGCCCTTCTTGGATTGGTGCAAGTTTGATTTGGTTGTCTAGCTCCTTGTCTTCCTCTTCTCCTGAGGATGGTGCGTCTTCTGATTGATCCTCGAGATCGTAGTCACTAAGTTTCTTGAACCATACTCCTAGTACATATTGGTCTTGTTCTTTGTCCCAGTGGACTTGGTACCACTCTCCTTGATAATGACACACTTGTGGGGAGTTCTTTTTGACCTTCAGGTCCTGATCCTGTAGCAGCAAGATGGGATGTCTTCTGTAATTGTACTCATGGAACTCGTCAACTTCCTGTACTTGTGAGTTTGGTCATCCAGATGTAGCTTCTCTCCAATGGACAATAGTTCCTTTTTTGTTGAAACTGCTAGCCATGATGTAAGAAAGTTGAGTCTAATGTCACTGCCAAGGGTTTGACAGCAACAAAAGACTATAGCTAAGTCTCTGCTGTGACTTAGAAGACAGATAGAGATAGATGGTTCCCGCTTGCAGTGCTTTAACTGTCACCGCCAAGGGTTTGACAGCAACAATAGACTATAGCTAAGTCTCTGCTGTGACTTAGAAGACAGATAGAGATAGATGGGTTCCCGCTTGCTGCACCAGTATGCAGTAGCCACCCCTTGGTATAGAGAGAAGAGAAGGGGGTAAAGTCACTGTGATTGACAGGAGACTCAACTTGCCGGTACAAGGTAGCTATGAGTCCCTATTTATGCTAAGGAGGATCCTGGGATCTGGGGCTGTGTACAGTACTCCATATGGACAGAACAATAAGGCTGAACTGGGGACAAGGAGAAAGACAAGAAGGGAACAATGGCTACATCTAAAAGGGGATCAATAGGACAATGAGTGTCCTAGGGAGCATGTGATCCTTGAAGAACAACAAGGACCATATGTAGGAGCGTCCACAAGGGACGAAGTGTAGCATGTGATATAGTACAGTGCCTTAGGCGCACACACAAGAAAACAAGAAGGCAGGCTCTGGGCCGGTTCCCCAACTTACATGAGCGCGAGCAGTTGAATGCTCACCCAAGGCCGGTTACATTAACACTGTAGCCACCCCTTAGTGTAGATTGAGAAGTGAAGAGTAAGTCACTGTGATTGACAGGAGACTCAACTTGTCGGTACAAGGTAGCTAAGAGTCTCTACTTATAGAGGAGAGGGGTCCTAGGATCCCAAGGGGTAACAGTACTCAGTATAGTAAAGAGAAACAAAGACGCTAACTGGGAACAAGGGAAACACCAAGAAAAGAACAAGGGCTGCGTCTAAAGGGAGTTGACAGTGGGTCATAGGGACCCAGAGAAGCATGTGATCCTAGAAGAACAATAAGGTCACACAGGAATGAGGGGCAGTCCAAAAATATAGTACAGTGCCTCAGGCGCATGCAGACACAAACAGTCTAAACACAGACTCCTGGCTGGTTCCACAACTTACAGGGGCGCAAGCAGTTGAATGCTTACCCCAGGCCAGTTACACTACGCCGCCGATCTGGCTGAAGCCTTGCACTACCAGCCTTGCTTTGTAGTGGACGATGTTTCCGGCTGCATCCTTTTTGGCTTTGAAGACCCACTTGGAGCCGATGATGTTTGCTCCTGGTGGTGGTTCCTTGAGCCTCCACGTTCCGGCAGCCTTCAAGGTAGTGAGCTCCTTGTGGATCGCTTTCTCCCACAGTGGCCAGTCAGGCCTTCGCTTTGCCTCGGCGAGTGTGCGGGGGTCGAGTGCCTCTGCATTGGCAGTCTCGGCGGCAAGCATGTATTCGAGGCCTTCAAATGCCTTGTGCAGTGTTGGCTCACCGTTGACTACTGCCCACACTCCCCCTGCTTCCTCCACATCTTTGTCGTCATTGTTGTCGTCATCATCGTCATCAGCAGGTGTTAGCCCAGGCATTGCAGGGTCAGGAGGCTCAGGCTGGGGAGCCTGGCACTTCTGCCTTGCTGCTTCTGCTTCTGTAGCTTGCTGTTCACGGACAATGCATGATGGGAAGCGGATGCACAATGAGCGCCTTGGCTGGGTAGGTGGTTCTGCATGTGGTTCTGGCTGACTCAAATGCGTAGGCAGGGGCATTTTGGTGCTGTGGGGCACATTGGGTGAGGGTGGAGATGGAGGGATTGAGGGGGCGGCAGCCTGCTCGCTGCCCGCAATTGGTAAGTTTTGCTCCCCCTCAAGCAGTGCTGGCATCCCGAAATAGACATTCCTTTCGACTGTGACGTTGCCTGGGCCTGGCCAGAAGACACAATGTGCCTTTGCATTGACATCGAGCCCAAGCCAGCGTGCCTCTCGTGCATGCACATCCAGCTTGGAGCTGTTGGCATTGTGCACCCAGATGGTGGTGCCCCACATTCAGAGAGCTGAGAGGTCCAGTGGGCAGCCATACAGCGCCTCGAATGGTGTCTTGCCATCAAGCGTGTGTGTGGCTGTCCTGTTCTTCAGCCACGTTACATGCCTCAAGGCTTCACCCCACAAGGACTTGGGCAGTCCACTTGTGTGCGTAAATGTGTGGATCCGCTCCAGCAGGGTGTGGTTTAGGCATTCTGTGATGCCGTTCAGTTGTGGCATGTCGTGCGTGGTGAGTTTTCTCGCCGTTCCTGCCTGGGCCAAGTGCTGGTCAAATGCAGCACTTAGGTACTCCCCCCCATGGTCAGAGTGCAGGGCCTTGATTGCTCAACAGTGCTGCTGCATGGTGGCCCACGCCTTGTACTGTATGACTTGTAGGCCCCAAGAGCCTCGTCTTTGGTTTGCAGCAAGTACGTGACCATGTACCACGTTGCATCATCGGTGAAGGTGATGAAGTACCTTTGGCTTTGGCGCGTGGCAATCGTAGCAGGACCCCACACATCGGTGTGCACTTCATTGCCAAAATTCTGTGCTGGGGGACTGATTCTTACTTGGGGCACAGGCAGACGGGTGGCACAGGCATAGAGGCACACGTCACAGTCCCCTTCTTGGGAGCTTGGGTCCAATTTGACCCTGACAACGGCGCTGCTCTCTATGAGCTTGTGGGCACTTGCAACTGTGATGTGGCCCAGGCGGCGGTGCAGTTCCATCACTGACACAAGTTCCACGGCATTGGCTGAGTCCAGCGCGTGTACCATTTTGTACAGGCACCCTTGGGTGCGTGGGATGCGGCCAACTCGCTCCCCCTGTGGAGAGGTGAGCTCTAGGTGCCCAGCACCGATGTGGGTGTGATAACCCTCTTCATCTAGTGCCCCAAGCGACACCAGGGTGTAACTGATGGCCGGTGTGTGCAGTGTTGCATGGAGGGTGAGTGGCATCTCCTCCTCTCCATTTGGTACTTGCACGACTAAAGTACCACGCCCTACTGCAGGGAATCATTGTTGGTTGGCAGTGTTCAGGAAGATGGGTGGGACGAGGGGCATATACAAGGTGAAATCAGATTTATAGGGGCTAATATGGCGCGTTGCACCCAAGTCGTACAGCTCTGTGTGAATATGAGTGTCTTGGTCCTCTTCCACTGGTGTGAGGACTGCCTCTACGTTGATTTCCTCAAGCTTGAGCCCAAGGCCCAAGCCCTCCTCCCCCTCTGAGTGCCACACACCTTTGTCGTCGTTTGACACGTCCAGCAGTGGATCCGGTTCTGTGCTGATGATGTGCACCAGGTCCTCCTCCACCGTGTCCTCCTCGGCCATCCAGAACCTGTCACCATCAAAATCATAGGGGACGACAGCGTTTGCAGAGCCAACAGGTTTGTTTTCAGGCTTGGGCACAGGAGTCTGCGTCTGTGCGGCCTGCAGGGTGCTCACGCTCTCACTCTTCTCCTTCTTTGGGGATCAGCATTCCTTCACCCAGTGCCCAGGCTTGCCGCAGTTGTGGCATTTGCCTTTTCGATGCTTTTTGCTGCCCTCCGAACTGGTAGCGGCCAAGGCCTTGTCACTGGCCTCCTTCTTGCCCCCCCCCTGGTTGCCCTTTGTGCACTTGAGGTTCATGCGGTCAGCTTCCTCGCATAGGTAGCCAATGATGGTGTCCATGTCAGTGGGGTTGTTGGAGAGCTGGGTCGAGGTTAGGACAGACGATGCATAGTTGGCCAGTTCGCCGGGGATACCTTGGAGAATGGTATGTTCAAATTCCATCTCTGTGACATGTACCCCTGCAGCTGCTAACATCTCCTTCTTGTACCTGAGGTTCGCCAAGAACTCTTGGATGCCCCCCCCCCTTTGCACAGCTCATACTCATGAATGATTTATGTAGATTGGCCTGTGTAAATTTGCTCTTGGCCTGGAACTCTTGGGTGACAAGTTCCCATCAGTCCTGAGCAGTAGCACAGCTGGCCATGCACACAACAGTAGTGTCGGGGAGGCATTGGGACAGGAGATAACTGGCCACAGCATCATTGTGCTCCCATTTCTCCTGAGCTTTGATTTCAGCATCGGTGGGTCTGCTGACATCCTTGGACCTGGGTTTCAGCCGATTGCCGGTGAAGTAACCCCATCAGCCAGTGACTTTCATGGAGTCTCTGAAGCGCATCATGAAGATGGCCCAGTTTGAGCCGTTGGGCTCCAGTCACAGGATGACAGCCAGAGGGAGCTGTTCAGTGATGGGCATAATGGGAGTGGGAGTGGATGTGGATGTAAGGACAGGCAACTTTGAGGACAATGTGGACGGTGATGCAGTGGATGATTCAGGCTGGGCAGGGCCCATAACCTGTTGCAAACCTTAGGGTTGTGAGAAACCGTGGACGCACGTGTGTTGTCTGCAAAGACTGCAAAGACAACAATAAACTCAGTGTCACATGTACGGCACAATAACTATGTGTATTTACCTGCAAAGACAACAATAAACTACGGTATATGAGTATGCATACAGTGCAGGTAGTGCTAGATATGTTACTCACCTTAGTGTCGCGTGTACAGCATGATAACTGAGGTGACAGTGGTGTGGTTTATCCAGTATTTATCTATGGGGTGGGCTTATGGCCCCAAGGCTACGGTAGGGTCTAAAGTATGTATGTACCTGTAACTGAGTGCCTGTAACACGGGTGGTGCTGTCCGTGTATGTTCTATATGTTTGATGCTAAAAACCTATATACTAATGGATGATCTGGTAAAGTAAGTGTCCATTCATTATCTACGTGAAGTATCCATTCTGCTCCGGCGTTCTGATGCTCCGAATCTCGACATGGAGGAGCTGCGTTTTCTGATCCACAGGTAGAACTGTGCAGCAATCATGGCTATGCTCACCTGTGGTGATAGACTCAGAAGTACTAGCTACGTAGGAGATCTGCAGTAGAACTTGCTGAGGATTGCTGCTATCTAGGGGGGGTATATATACACAAGAGATAGTGACGTGACTGTCACCATGTAACATTGTACCGCTACTAATAGTATCTGATAAGTACTATTGTCCTAGTCATAAGTAGTGAGTCATACATGATTATGAGTCATGTTCTCTATTGTGCGCCTAGATTAGGGCGCTACAGTGCCTCTACTTCGACATTTTCTGTAGATATGCGCTGCAGCTGGAAGGAAGTTCTAGCCTGCGAAGAGGAGCTTGGGGCTGAGGCAGCAAACACAGTAGTTGGTGGCAAATCGAAAGTGGGGACAGGTGGAGGGGCTGCATTTGTCGTAGATGTCTGTGGCAGCTGGAGGGAAGTTCTAGCCTGTGGATAGGAGGACTGTTCATGAGAAGAGGAGCTATCCACAGGCTAGAACTTCCCTCCAGCAGCCGCAGACATCTACTGTTGCAAACTATAAGGGAGTTAGGTGAGGAACCGTGGACGTGCACTTTATTGTCTGTAGGGACAATGTAATCTACAGGGACTGTTAATGTGGGATATCGGTACTGTAGACAGGGATGCTCACCTCAGTCTCGCGCATACAGTGTGATAGCTGAGGTGATGGCTATTCTACTTCTCTACTATTTAACTGAGGGTGGCCTGTAGGCCCAAGGGTAGGGTATGGGCTAGTAAACTACACGAACTAGCTACTACATCAGCAAATCTACACGATACTTATGGTTACTTTTCCACTTTTTTCCACTTTCTGGCTACTCTTGACAAAAAAGTAAATTGTAAGGGCCTACAAAGTTAACAAAAGTGATGGTGGCCCTCTAAGCGGTGGACAAGTGAAACTCAAGTTGTGATCTAAGTATGGATCGTCGTACTAGTAATAAAAACGCGACTACTAGTAGCAGTACTGGCATGCTCTGGCGCGGCTGATAGGTTCCATGAAGTTCAAGTAGTTCTAAGTATGGATCATAATAAAAATGTGACTACTAGTCATCCAACCTGTCTGGTTCCTCTGGCAGGCTCACCACCCTGCTACAGATGCACTTTGGGTTGCCTCGCATATGACTTGCATGATGTAATTGCGCTCGCCCTGTGGAATTTGGGTGAGCCATGAACCGCATGCTTTTGAGATGTTAAATCTCTATGAATCCTTCGAGAGCAGGGTCACTTTCACTTTCCACATTGAGAACCAACTCCACTGTGTTGCGTGCTTGTAGCAAGACAAACATTTTGCGTAAGTAATCATTTCTGCGTCTCGTAGTTTCGCTGCATAAGGGAGTTAGCCGCAGTTCTGAAAGTGAGAACAATTGAAGAGGCTCACTCAAGTTGTGCCAGAGTTGTGCCAGACGCTCCTTGAGAAAGGTTATGAGCATGCACAGGGGACGGAAGCTAGACACACTCAGTCACGGCAGGTGCAGGCACAGGCGGGAGATCGTGGGCATGCCCAGGCAGGAGCTGCTGTAGCAGGTGCGCAGGCGATGCGGACACGGACGGGAAATCAAGGGCATGCCCAGGCTGGCGCAGCCATGGCAGGTGCACACAGGTGAGTGCAGGCATGGGCAGGAGATTGTGAGCATGCCCAGACAGTTGCATGAGGGTGGGCGCAGGGAGAGGTGTGGAGACATGGGAGGACGCAAGGGGTTTGCAATCGTGAATCCAAGCAGAAAGAGAAAAAAAACACTCACCCACAAGGATGGTGTGAGCAAGGCCAGCATGGGCAGACACAAACACGAGTGGTTGGACGGTGTGCAAAGGTGTTGGGGACAAGCAGGCACAAGCAAAGAAGACAAGAGAACTTAGGGAGTACGGGCGTGAGTAGTTGGTCGCGAGCGTGTCACCCCTCCCTTGACTATTGGTATCATGTGTGCCTTGATCTTGCAGGTGGGCGCAGGACAAGCAGGCAGGCACTGGGCACTATGGGTATGTGGGTGGGGGCGTGGGCAGGTGTGAGCTGGTTGAAGAGAAAAGAAAAGAACTTACCTACATCCATGTGCAGTGAGGCAGCAAGGCGGGTAAGCACGGGCACAGCAGATGTTGTCATGCTAGACTGGGCATGGCGGGTCTGTCTTCTGATAATCTGAGCGCGTCGCTCTCTTTGATGGGGTTCTAGAGGGTCTGAGGGTCTGCGTTGGTTCTTTGGGTTCTGATGTTCGTCTAGCTCAATAGCCAGAGTGGATATCGCTTATGTGGGTTTTGTTCTAGAACGAGTGCACTAGCACTATTGCAACTAGGTCTTGGACGGATTCAAGGATCTTCCTTGAAGGCATTATCGGAGATTTCTGTTAAACCACTGTCTTAGTGGTGAATGCTGTTGAGTGAAGCAGAGTCGATCCCTAGCGATCTGTGTATTCTCCTGGTTCTATAATGTCTCCTTTCTGGGGGGAAGACAAGGGCTGTTACTGCTTCAAGATAACAGTTCAGCTCTAGTTTGAGCGATGCGAAGAAACGATGCAGGCGTTTCTGAGCAAATTCTGAGGTCGGGGTTTCAATAAGTTCCTAAGAAGGAACTGCATCAGGAAAAAAGGAAAAATACTTAGGACACTTAGACGGGCTTATTCAAAAAACAAGCCAAGTAAGCCACGAAAGTGGCTTATTTTGTACTTTTTTTACTTAGTGAAATATCTATTAAGCCGAGATGAGCAGTTCAAGTACGCTAAGCAGCTATAACGCCGGTAAGTACAGAAATAAGCAGGTGAATTATTTAATAAGCCAAGATGATCATCCCCAAGCCATTACGAGTCGTTCAAGTAGCCTAAGCAGCTAAAAAATGGGTAAGTAACATCATAAGCCGGGCATGCGGCTTCAGCGCTGCTCCAGGGTGACCTGTCCTCTCCCATCAATCTCTCCCATATATTGGAGAGCCCCTTTGGTATATTGACAAAGTGCTTTCCAGGTCCTACCACGAGCGGCTTGGCCAGTCGATTAGCCTGATTCTAGAGCCCCGCGCAGTTTCTGGGACTTGCTGAATTCCGCTGGACTCTGGAGCCGGCTTCGACCCTTTGGTCAGGACTGTGTTCAAAGGGCCTAGCGGCCTAGCGCCGCAAGAGTAGTAGTCACCCTTGATGTTTGTGGGGATGGGAAACTGCTTGATTGTCTTGACACACGGCGAACAGGAGGCGCGGAGTCGACGATAGCACGCAAGGAAACGAAGACGGTGAGGCAAGGCGAGATGAGATAAGGGGCATATGGACTCACCGTAGAAAATCACTTCGGCGGCATGGATAGCGTGTCATTTGGGTGCTGGGAGCCCGACGTTTGTGGTCGATGCAGCATCGGGGAGCCATGGCGAATCGATGGAAGTACCAGTTCCTCGTCATCCCTCAAAAACGCTCATTTTCTGTCCAAGTTGTGGCGATTATCCAACACCGAGTTCGAAAATATGAAAACGAATCTAAGTCCCCCCAATCAATTCTCCACATATCCATCCGCACCGGCACCCTCTTCATTGTCGTAGCTTCCATCGAAATGAACTTGAACCTTGTCGTCCTCATGGTCGACGTTCGTCCTTACTTCGTTCTGGACTTTGTCGACGTTTACCATATCTTCGTTTGGAGTGTCGGCGTCTTCCATTTCTTCATTTTGAGTGTCGGT
>QLOT01001754.1:0-10374 GCA_003313875.1 Russula aff. compacta
TTGAAGGGCTTCGAGGAGTTCTGGCGGGAAATTGAGCAAAATAGCGACATGCGCCAGGTGCGGACTTGAGCTTTTCATGAAGCTATGATCACTCAGTATCATCCCCACAGGTATATATTGATCGTGCTAAGGTATGCTAGTATACTTGCCCTACCTATGTACTCAACGCCATACAGGAATCAAGAACACAAGCATAGGTTTACTGGGCCAGTAAACCAGGCCGCATGCATTGGATCGAGTGGGCAAGGTGCATAAAGGAAGCGCAGGTGTAGAGGTACAATGAAAGCGGTATGTAGTATCGTAATAGTCGGATAGCGCGTAGACAAATAGCATCAGTTTTTCCGATGCCAATCAACAATGAAATGACATCGGATGGCACCGGAGGAGTGCAGATGATCATTGCACAGTGGTGCTATCTGGTGCTATCTGACGCGCTTCTGCGATCAATGGACATCAGATCACATCAGTAGGTGCACGGATCAATGGCTTGTGCTGATGCCATCTGATGCCTCATCCGCGGATCAGTTGACGTCGGATCGCGCCAGGAGTTGTGCAAACGATCATCTTTCAGTGGTGCTATCTGGTGCTATCTGATATCCCTCTGCCGATCAGCTGACATCGGATCGCGCCGGATCACGTCAACGCGTTTCTCACTGGGACTCACTCTCAGGCACCAAACGCTCCCCCTTGTCCGACGATGCCCACAATGACAATGGTCTTGATGCCGATGCAGGCACAGATCCTGATGCAGAAGCAGAGGGTGCAGGGCACATGGATCTCAAGTCAGACAAGAACAATGAGGACTGTGAGGTCACTGCACCTGTGGATCTGCACTATGGACCCACTGCCGCAGCAGCAGCAGCAGCAGCAGTGGCTGTGACTGCAACCAGCGCGACAACAAAAATGATGACCGCAGCTGTAGCCAGTGATCCTGAGAAGCACGACAATGGAGAGCGGCGTGCTGAGGATTCCCCTAATTCCAGCGGCAGCATATCCATCCTCGTTGCACACCCATGCCTCAGTGTCCCTGCCACAGGCGTCACCCCATGAGCGTCCTCCACCCAATCTTGACCATTCAGCGCAGCCACTGTACTACAACACAAAAGCTGCGGCCTAAGCCGGGCCAAGCCAAGGCCATGCCCTGGTTGCAGCTTTGGCTCGGCCTGGGATTTTAGAAAGCCAAAGCTGCCTCAGGCCAAGCCAAAGCTGGGGCTTTCAGGCCAAGCCGGGCCGGAACAGCACTACCATCGTTTTACAGCGCGCCCTAAGCATCATGCACGACTTGGTCCTCCCGCCCATGCCCCCGCCCATGCCCACACCCATGCACGACAACGCTTGGCGGCGGTGGTGACCCTTTTGGTTTGCACATCGCGTCGTATGCATATGGTGGTGTAAAGTTGTCATTGGCCTCGGCCTTGACCTTGACCTTGCAGGGGCCACATCGGTATGCTGGGCGCTCATAGCGCTCAAGAGCTTTTGAATTTTCGCACTCGATTCCCACAGGCATGGCAGACCGTCATTTTGGCGCGAGTTCCGATGCTTTGGCGCGAGTTCTCCACAATCGTTTAAATACAAAATAAATTAAAATATTTACTAAAAATATTTACTAAAAATAATAATCCAAATTGTAGATTTGTGGCTAGGGAGAGCGAGGGGACCGACACATTTCTCAACCTAGCTCTTCCCCATCCCCACCAACGACGGCATTGCCCCCTTTTCCATTTGCTGTGTGCCCTGAAATGACGACTGGACAGAGCGCTCTCGCCATCAAGCACCCCAAGGCCCCCGACAGGATGACCGGACAGAGCGCCTGCGCTCCGGAGCGCCCACGCGAGGCCCCCAACACTGGCGAGACTCCTGCCACTTCAACTCGAAAGGGGAGCTTCAATTACGATCGCGATAGGGGTGGTTTCCCGATGAATTGGGCAGATATATCTGAATTTGACATGTGGCGCCGGGCGGAGGAGCTTGCTTACTTCATTGAGTTCATCACCGCCCGCGTTGTCAACGGAGGAGCACTTTATTTAGAAAAGCGCTTCTATGTGTGCTCACGCCAAGCATCCAGCAGAAATAAGAACTACCAAAAAAAGCACCCCGATCGCCATCACAAGATTGAGAGTAAGAAGACTGGGTGTGCTTGCCAGATCGTAATCAAACGCTATCATCACACACCGATCGTTCAAGGGCGATATGCTGAGGAACACAGACATGATCTTGGCATGGAAAACATCACTTACACTCAATTATCGCATGGGGTGCAAGATCAGATTAGATTGATGCTGCACCGGAGGGTGGATATACGGGAAATCGTGCGCAATCTTTATCTATTTTAGTCCCTGATCTAAGTTATCTATAGGTTAAAACCATTCGTGATTTGGCACCTGATGGCAGCCGCGACCGATTTATCGCACTTGCCGATGTAAATCGGATGGCTCGCATGCTTGAAGAAGAAAACATCAGACTGCATCCTGAAGATGCTATTTCCACCAAACTTTGGGTGGAAAAATTAAAAGAAAAAAATATATCTATCTTATACAAGTCTAAGTTAGATCTTCCCCCGCCAGGCTCCGAATTACAAAACGATGTTTTTATATTGTGCATCCAAACCGCGTTTCAATTGGACGCGTTCCGGCGCCTCGGCAGCTGGTTCATTGGGATCGATGCAACACATAATACAACTCAATATGCAGATGTCCAATTATTTACAGTGATCGCCAGGGATCGCTGGGGTCATGGTATGTACTGTGAATAATAAATATTGAATTTAAGCATAAATAATTATTATTTTGGAAAGGTGTGCCTGTGGCCTGGATGTTAACATCAAATACATCCACCCCGACGATTGCCTTCTTCCTTAAATGGGTAAAGGATGCAAGCCCTGGCATTAGGCCCGGGATTCTCATGACAGACCGCGATCAGGCCCAGATCGCAGCGTTGCAGGCTGTTTATCCACTGAGCCGGGTGCTACTGTGCACCTGGCATGTGCTGCGTGCGATGCGATCTCATTTTGCTACAAATGAATTTCCAGATCTGTGGGATAATGTTAAGACTTGGGTGAAGACCGATAATCTGGCAGAATTTTTCAATCTGTGGGACAAGATCTCAACCGATCCCTCTACCCCACAAAGTTTCGTGCAATATCTAATCACAGAGTGGATGCCAGCAACCCATATGTGGTCCAAAGCTGCAAGAAAAAATCGATCTATTTTCGAGGAGGGCGACATGAATATGCTCATCGAGGTGTATGCTTTTTCACGCTTATTAATGATAAGATAACATAACTGATCTACAGTAATTTAGTTATCATCATGTCTTGAAATCTTATTGGCTAGATGGGAAGCGCAATCGGCGCATTGACCATCTAGTCCATACGCTTGTTAACTCAATGGAGCCAGAATATCAAGCTCAGCACGAGAGACGGATCGTCGGACTGGAGGGCCCTGATCTGATAGGGCAACGACGCCAGGAGATTCTAGCCAATGCCAAAAAGATTTCCCGTGACTCAATACAAAGTTTTGATTGCACGCAGTTTCATGTCGTGTCCCAATCGTGATCGGGGCAATTCTATGTAGTAGATCTGAACCACTGATCATGTGGATTTCCCTAGGATCAATTTCTGCAAGCACATTGCAGCAGTATATGCACATTTCCCTCATCTGCGCCCGGAGGAAGGGGGCCAGATTTTGGCCTCAGATTCACCCGAAGTCTTAGATCTCCCTCCATGCACTCCCGAATCAGTGGATAATTGGGGGATCCTCACACCAGATGCCCAAGCGTTGACAGCGTTGATCAGCACTTTCAATAGCACTATCTCAGGGCTCTCCGATCAATCGGCTCCATCCCAGGCCGTTCTTGACGCTGTCTGAGGCGCTGTCCGATCAGCTAAATATACTATAGAGACAGCCATCGCTTCCATACAGGGGGGTAGCACCTTACCGGACCCAAATTATATTGCACCCAATCAAAAGTCCTGGCCGGAAACAGCCGAGCGGATGGGCGCGCGAACGCCGAGGCGTCGAAAACTGCCAGCAAGGCTCCCCAAGGAGCGCGGTTTGACGGAACAGAGCATCGGCGTCGCTAAGGGCAAGCATCGCCGTATTCACAACGACCCGTATGCTGGGGGGGAGCGATCTGGTAAGTGCGCCAAGCCCGATGCGCTCTCCGCCGCAGCAAATGCACATGCACGTGCACGTGTGCCCATTGCGCTCCCCTCGGCCACTGCACCCCCGAATGCGCATGCGTGTGCGCGCGTGCCTGTCTGCATCGCACCTCCCCCCGCCACCGCACCCCCTTCCCGGTCATAGAATCCTTTATTTTACTACTGTACTTCACTACACACTGAATGAACGACTTGGCGAAAAAAAAAAAAGGCGGAGTCTGAAAAATAAAGAAATAAACGAGTTATCAAATTGAGTTTACTCTACATTTTTTCCGGAGTATAACACTTATCAAAATGAAATTCGCGGAAAGTGCCGTGCTCTAAGCCAAACTGTGGGGCTGTCACGTGATGTAATCGAGTGCGGAAAGTAGCCAACTGCGCTCAAGTCGCCCCGTTTCACGACGCCGCTACTCCTCGGCTCCAACCGGGCCGGACAGTGCAAGCGTGCGCGCCTTAGGCACGATAGTACGGTGACCAGTACGCCGCACAATACAATTACTAGTCTCTCTCTTCATGTTACTGACCCTTCTTACAATTTTTACTGAACAACGACGTCGCATACGCCATGCCAATCGGCCCCTCGATACCCCCAAGTCGTAGGAGTACATGTGTTCAAGGCCTCCTCGTTCGAGGATGGCAGCAGCATCTTCACTCTACTGTGTGCGCCCCATTCCTCTCTTCTCGTGTGCTTCGTTCTCCATCACTTTGGTGCGCCTTCCGTGAAATTGCTGTTCACGAAGCGTATCTTCCTATTCTCTCTCGTCTCATCCTCTTGCTCGGGTGCCCGCGTTTGTAGAACCGCTGTCTACGGTGCGTGTTTCGCCTCATGTCCTCGCGCTTGCTATTTTCATTATCTTATCCCCACCTTTCCTGGACGGCGGGTTCACGATCGCAGCCATCACCTTAGCTGCAATACAGCGACTCTTTCCTCCCCGTCGTTTTTGAACCATGTCTGGTCCCATTCCTTTACTATTCGTAACATTCGTTCGTTTTATGGTTATGCCCTTGTCGCTACAGCTGGCCAATGGAGGGGACGCTCCATCTACCTATAATCCTCAATATTCACCACAGTCTGCCCCGTCTGGTTTATCTCAGAGCACAGAATCATTACAGATCGCTACACGCTTCCCCAGGGGAGCGATGTCAAATGCTTGTAACGTGACTGGGCAGACCTGGCCCGGATGCGCGTGCACCCGGCGTACTATCACGGACAATCTAGATTATCTCCAAAGTGCTGGTTTTGCTGCCAGTGGGTTGTTTCATTCTTGATAGTCTTGATATCAAATAGTCCTCTGGTCTGGATCAGTCCCGTCTCTCAGAATTATGAGGTTCCTCGAATGGCATACGGCGATACGTACCATAGGTATTTGGATTGCGGATGCGTCTCGACTGAATTTGCGCTTCGGTACTTTCAATGACCTCAAAGCCCTCCCAGAGGCGAACTACATCGCAGGGGGATGTTCGTGACCAATGTCCATAATGCATGCGTACCCTCACCTTACACCACCAAGTGTCTGTTGGTTGATATCATCATTATCATGTGATGTCGATGTCTCTCACTGCACTCCCGGATTATTCGACGTACATGCTTAAGGAGCCGGTAACTCTAGTCGTTCTCTGACCTGAAGTGTCTGATGACTTATTCCTTTGAGAGCCAATATCATTCTTACTGAACTGACCAGCATCCAGAACTGCTGGCTCGGCGACACTAGTGTTCCTCACCCAGGTGCCAATACTCAGAATCTGACCGCTGCCTCGACTCACACGTCATGGATAAGCAACCTCATTCAAGAGTATGTCATCGATGGCCGCGTATATACGGTGAACCTGCTTTGCCTGGGTGAATCTTTTGTCTGGTGAACATCCGCGAGGTGTCTAACCTCTGTAGTTTCTTGAGCAGTGTAAGTGGGTTGTCTATCTGAACGCGAGCTCCTTGTCCTGCACGTTAATATCCCTTATCAAGGTATACTCCGATAGACGCACCTCCCAAGGCACCTATTTTTGCCGTGCTCTCTTCCAAGTATGAGTGTTTGAGATGAGTTTAAGTGTCATATTATGATAGGTGGCGGCGGCAACCCGAGTCCCGAGCGAGCTGCCTGGCAGCCCGTGGGACAGAGAGGCAGTACCCTCACTCACTGTCGCCTGCTCGCGCTCATCATCTCACTAAAAAAACAGTAGGAGGTGAGCGACATGAGGTCATGCATGTAACAAGTCGTTCAAAGCTCCTAGTAGGGCGCACGAGTACGGGACATTAGTGCATTAGATTTGAAAAGTGCAGGGTTGCAGTGCCCTGAGTGTACGCGATTGATTGATTAATACGGTGCCCGTACTATGTCAGTGGATGAGTGCCCTTGATGGCATAACTGGGGGTGAATATGTGGACGACATGTTACTTTAAGCGAGATGGCCTAGGAGATCGTGCATATGGGTGTCGATAATCAAATGAAAACAGGCACTGGGGAGCATGAGAAAACACAGTTCACATTTGCACTATTATGGTATAGTGCAACGATGGACGGGAAATTGCGAGAGCCTGTGGGGATCACCATCGCAACATGATAAGTTCCGAGGTGGTGTTACAGCACCACCAGTATTTGAAATGGGTGGCCATCTATCGATGTACATGTGCTGCACGAGTGAGGGGCACATTTCTGATAAGCTCGAGCCCTTCATCAGTGTCACTTGATTTGTTATGCATGCGATATACAATTGTAGAGTTGTCGAGAGTAACAGAATACAGGATATGTAGCCTGTGCTGTACCATCCCAATCTCATCTCATTTTCATCTTATCTTACATATGCCGGACACCGGAAGATTTTTTTTTTCGAGGCAGAGTACCGATTCGGCAAACGAAAGTTTTGCAGTGATTTCTATCGTCGATACGTGTAGCATATGCGACGCCTATTTAGATATCTAGATCTTCTTCTCTTCAGAGCCCATTCCGGCTACTGGAAGTTGGACATCGTGTGTCACGGTTTCTGGGGATCCCGCGCTTGCACAAATGCATGCCTTCGCTCATTTTTGCATCTTCGATAGCTTAGGGCGTATTTTTTGGGTCCTTGTTGGCTTCATGCGATCCTCGTCTAATCTAGCGTGTTAAACCCAATCAACAATGCATAATGCCCAGGTCTCGGAAGAGAAAGGCAAGCCTTTTGTTCGCCCGCAAGGACCGAATCTCCGGAGCTGTAGCACCTCGGTGAAACATGGCAAAATCCTCGGCCTCGGCCGGTATCCCTCTTGTAGTCCCAACAATCCCAGTCCCCTTCCAAAAGTCCAAGGCACCTTGATTCTGCACCAACGGCTCAGAGAGGAGGGCCACAGACGGGTAGCCCCTACTGGTCGGTTCACAGTACATATGGGGGTCATGAATCTGATGATAAGTGAGTTGTAACTTGTAAGGAAGGATACTGCGGACACGGAGGAATTGGGAGAACGTATGGGCGGCAATCTATGTGGCACTCGATCTAACCGCGGCCATCGAAAATTGTAAGGCGCGCCTCAGTTGGCGGTGTCCACTGTCCACACACATTGTACTATTGTTTCATGTGGGAGCTGTAGTGTAGTAGTGATCCATATCAAGTTGAGCATGGGCACTCCACTTTTGCATCGACGGAATGAGTATAGCTGTAGGACTCTGGTGCCTTCCAGAACCACGAGCCACGTGAGAACCACCTACCATAGTACAACTGTAGTCCAATGCAGAAGCAAGTGTGCAGAGCGAGCCTGTGTGGGTGCTTCCGGCACTGCCAGACTGGTGGTACCGGCGTTGCCCGCTTTTGTGACGCAAAATTTACATAAAATGTAGACGTATTTGCAATGATAAACCCCACGAATATATTTCTCATCTCCTTCCATGCCAAATGCCAAGAGGATTGTCCCATGTTCGATTACTGATTACTGTACTGATATGCCGCATCTGTGAGTCCACCAACTATGGGGCTTCGCGAATTCGGGGGCGGGGAAGCGTGGCACAGCGTTGGGCTAGTGCGATAGAGGCTAGCGCCGTCCGTGGGAGGTCACGGACCTGGTGGTGAGGCGCCATCAGAAGGGCCTGGTCTATTTTTCATTGATCGAAACACGGTCCTGCATGGAATCGGTACGGGTACTACATTGACCCGATCCCGCGACAACAAATGATACAACCCTACAACTCTACAGATACCTGAGAGGATGCCCAGCGCCAATGATGGCGGCGACAGATTACTCCATACAGTACACTGCTTTCTTTTCTCGCCCAGACAGATCGACACCACCACTACTGGCACTTCCTGTAGGTTTGCCGCCGGGAAGGCACTCCACATCGAGATCTGGTCTCCCTTTTTTTTTTTAAAGATTTTCTCGGTAGATACGTGGGACGGGCAGTGGTCTGTTCCTGTCATATTTGCATTCAGACCTTGCCGAGATATATAATATCAATCCGTTCGTGATTGCCTTCCGCTCGTCCTGCACCTGGTCTCTGCCGCAGGCAGTCCCCCCCCACCGGAGATCGTCTTCACTACGCTACTCGCGTCCTCCTCTGCGCCCGCCAATATGGCGTCAGAAGTCATTTTCTTGTGAGTCCTCTTTTATCACACGGTTTCAGGGTGGCTGAATGCCGTCAGAACTGGGCCACTCGTACGCATCAGAACGCTTCTTATCTACATCCACCTGAACTAACAACCCGCTTGACTTTGTGAAGTTTATCGGCAGCATCCTGAGCTGGCTCTTACTCGGTATTTTAACCATGCAACTTTGTGCGTACACATACAATATCCACCTCCTCTCCCGAATCTGACCGTGTTGGTAGATGTATATTATGTTTCTTTTCCTACGGACAGGGGGTGGATAAAATTTACTGGTACGTCTGTGCCACTCTCCCTGCAACACTTATAATTAACTTGGCGAAGTATATGGCCTTTATCTCCTCGACCTTGTGCAGAGCGTGCTCATCACGGAAGTTGCATGGGGCGTATTATGTCCAGGATGGGGAAAACCACCGGCATTGGTGTACACTAGCTGGGGTTTCTGTCTGACTCCCATTGTGAGTGGTCTGAGTAAGTGTTGTGCTGCCATCTCGACTCTATTTATTTAGCCTCATTTCTCTCTCGCAGTTTCCGGTTGGGTACAAATATTTTTTGCGTGGCGAGTGTGGGCTCTGGGACATAGTACATTTTGGAGGGTGGTTACGATGGTCATCTTCACTGTGCGTATAGGAGTGCCCAATGGTGTCCTGCGTCCTGCGTTTGCTAATGGGCTACTTTAGATTGCCTTGACTCAGGGAGGGTCAGCTATCGCTGCAGGCATCAAAGTAAGTTCAATACATTTGCCTCCTGTTCCATGCATTCAATGTCGCTAGTTTTCGCATATCAACAGTATCGAGAGGATCTCCATGATTAATCTTCCGGTCTCGGTAAGCCACTGTCCTTGTTCGCGAGTCGCCCAGATATCTCAAAGTAGACCAATGGGTGACCAGATATGGTTGGCTGGGAGTGCGGTCGCCGACGTTCTAATAGCTGCTAGCATGCTCTACTTTGTGCGTAATTCTTTTGTTTCTTCCTGGCAGACCTCCTGAAGTCCGGCACCTGGAACAGCTGCTCTTGGCCAGAAGAAATACCATGTGGAATAATGGTAGATCGACAAACCGAAGATTAACAAAGTTGATTCGGTGCACAGTCGAGACCGGCGTGCTATCCGCTGCGGCAGCTGCGCTCGACCTTGGCCTCTTTCTGGGTTACAATAATAATAACCTCCATGCCGCCGTGTACGGACCGACCCTGCCTCTTGTTCCGAGTAAAAAGTTACTGATTTGGGGCTTTTTTTTTTTCGTACGCAGCGCGATGGTGTTATCCAAGTTGTACAGCAACGCACTCATGGCGTCGCTTCATTCTCGAGGGGGTGTATACGAGCGCGCGGTGAAATCCGCCTCGTATGACACCGAGAGGTCGGCCGGATGCTTCAATACGGTCCAGTTCACATCTGTCGGTGTCGCGGTGACGGCAGACGATTCAGGGATGATGACGAGCACCACAACCAAGTTGGTGAGTTGTTTTTTTTTAAAGGTGGCGCACACACCAGACTCGATTTGCGCCAATTGAGAGCTTTCTGGACTAACGTTTTGATTTTTTGACACGATAAGGAGAAGGCACGAGAATGCGTCAAGTCGGGGAGCCCACATTCAGATGTGGCGTTGACCCATCTCGGCATAGTTTAGGTCCTTTAGGACAGAACGGGACGA
>QLOT01001754.1:10789-40676 GCA_003313875.1 Russula aff. compacta
TAGAGTAGAGGGAAAGCCTCTGAATATGGTTCAGAATATAGTGCAGTTCAAAAACTTCCAAAAAATTTGAAGCGAGATACAAAATTCGTAAGTTACAAAGTGGTGTCCCAAAACGCGTAACTACACTGTACCACTTACTGCACTGCTTGCTGTGGTGTGTCACCCAGGATACAAATCGTCGTCGCCGTCCGCGGGTGAACAGTTTTTCAAGAGAGGGCAGAAAGTCACTTATGGGGTTTAAGTTTACCGTTTATTGTCGAGTCGTCTGTTGTTCCTTTCTAATTGTGTGCGCGTGGCGATCTTGGGGGCATGTCGGGAGCCGTTGGAAGATAAAAGTAAATACGGACTAGTGCGCGCGCTCATTTCCCAAATCGTGTATGGCGGTAGCACGCCAACTAGTGCTAGCACAAAATTTTAGCACTTTTTATGCACTTGGGTTATTCGCTCGACGATCCTCTCTCAAGCTTCTTGGTTCTCGTGCAGATCCGCGCGGTGCCGTACTGAGAATGCCGTACTGAGAAACCTTTTGCACACATCGCACGTGCGCGGGCACGGCCCCCCCACGCTCGAAACTCACACCGAAAAATCGGTCCTTTTACCGTATATATATGATCATCCACACTGTGCTATGTTATAGAGTTTCCTTTATGGTGAGATTACGTGTTTTCATCCGAAGGACGTGAGGCATGAAGGTTGTCTAAAAGCAAAAATCGCGGTCATATGATTCGACGGAGCTCGACGCGAGGGTACCATCGGGGAAAATAGCGGGTCTAGCGCATAATTGTAATACAGCATCAGCGCCAGAGCCAACACCAATTGGACCTTATTGGCAAAAAGAGGGCCCAAAGACCACCATCTCCCTCTTTTTGTTCAGATCCTGCTGAAGGAAGTACGATGGCTCTATCCAAAGCATGCTAGACAAACAGGGTACGTTGAGCAACACTGAGAACATGGCCTCATGGAGTCGATGTGTGTGTGGTTGGCTCGTGACTGTGGACGCCATTTCCATTTCGCAAACGAGCCTCGCGGAAGCTCTCGCCCTTGCGCTAGAAAGTTTGTCCATGCGCGTCACTTTCCACAATCCCATTTCGACACTCAGACAGCGAACGTATCATGGATCCTTTCCACACCTCTACCACTAGTGACCTCGCTTGCTAGTGCTATGTCTCACCACCACAGGAAGGGGACCATGGGTTATCGGACGGACAAGGGAAGACAAGAAGAGGAAAGACACCCCGACAGTGGTTCCACGGACGCGAGTGACGAGGGGAAAAAGGGAAGAAAGACGAGGCACGTTGTGGACAGCGGTTCTACCAACGCTGTGCTGAGGCAGACAAGAGACGGGAGCGCACGAAAAGAGAGACGAAAAAAGGGGGGGAGGACACTAAGATTTTTCGCTGATGATTCCCTCGCCCTTCAGAGAGGGGGCTACTTCATATAGACGTTGTCCTTATAGTGTTCTGGGGGTACTGAAAAGCGGGATTGATGTACGCATCGTCGACGTTCAGGAGGAATGATAAGAAATTTATTAGTAAAGTGTCAAGAAAGGGCCACGAAATACAGTTGATGCTGTGATAACCCATACATTTTTGGTGTTACCAAGGGGTATGGGTTAAGACAGTGTCTACTGTATATTCAAAGGGCGTACTGGCGCTGTGCGGTTGCGACCACGTCGACTGTCATCGCCCAAGTAAGAAGCGAAAAGGGATAACGGAGGAAAGAGAAAAAGGAATGTAGAGAGCATTAGGAAGGCGGCGGGAGCTTCAAGGGGAAAGAGGATTTTGAAGCTAGGAAATGCTATGACTTGTTCGCAGTTATTTTTGCGCTGATCATTGAGGGTGAGACGAAGGAAGCGAGGAGGTGGTGGACGAGAGACAATGGAGCCAGGCGATGAGGAATTGAAAGACGCAGACCTGGCAAGTTGGTTGGTCACGCGGCGGACTAACACGTGACTGACGGGGGTTCCGGCGCTCCGATCCTCGCGTGGATCGGCATACAGTACTTCACAGCAGCGAAGCCACCAACACAGTGGCATCCAACTGTGCCTTCACCTTTCACCATCCAGAAGGCCTCAAATGCACATAACCTGTGAGCACACAATGGCTGACCGATATTGACTTGTCTGATCATGGGATTCATTGCTGCTTGACTCACGCCAACCCCCCAATGACAGGGTCGCTTGCTTTATTCTCCCGTGGTGTTGTCTTCATGCAACACAAAGCACTTACAGACGTAGATTCCGTTACATCGTGTGCGAATGGCGATTCAACTAGACTCGCCCCTTTGCCTGCCCAACTAAAGGCTGCGTCACACAACGTGAGTGCGAGTCACGGCAGTGCGAGAGTTCTGCTGACCTGGACCTCGACACGTCGGTAGGTTGCGGTACAAAATGACTCTTTCGTACCGACAACTGTCTCGCCTGCGGCGTTGTCCTGGCCCTTTGAACTAGGCCAACAACTCACTAGCATGCCACTGGTTTTTGCTATCGTGAATGAGAGCATGGTGGGGCAAATCGTGCCAGGACAGTGGCATAGTGGATCCCTTTGACTTTGCCGGCCCTGCCATGGAATCATCGTACGTGCCCTCAGATCTGTGTTCTATTTGCGAAGTCGGCATGATATCCTTCGTTAACACTGGTGTTCCATAGGTGTCCAGCAGGGTACGACCTGAAGATTGCGGGAGAGATCATAGGTGTCATGTCAAGGGAATACCATACCATCTCAAGGTCTGTTTTATGCTCGTCGATTGGAAGGTCGGGGGTGTACACAATGTGAGTGATTACCAAGGGCCGTGTTCATGACCCTCGGGTATAATGTTCGCCCTTGTAGGTCCTGTGTACTCCCGGCGGGACATACTCCAAATCGTTCTGTTTCGTCGGCCAAGAGACTATTGCACTCGTCAATATGCTCGACAAGACGGTCGAGACCCACAAGATCCATCGTGCAAACGACGGGAAGATCTCTCTGAAACGTTTCGGGATTTTCAAAATACCTCCTGAGACGTCTCTGGATTATCAGTTGGTTTGCAACGTAGCACGGGAACCACCTCTCTTCTCCCGTATTCAGGCCGTGTGGTCGCGATCGCCCATCATTCCCTGTTCATGGGGCAGCCGGGCTTTGCCTTCCTAGTCATAGTGCGGCTGCGCTATCCGCCCCCGGAGCGCTTTCATCGCCGCAGATCTCGGGCAAACGGCGTCGTGGGGGATGACCCCGGAACTGAGCAACGATCATGGACTACGCCTGGGCAAGAAGAGCTGGACAATCGGGGTCTTGAGAGTAGGAGGGTCAACAAATAGGACCCGACACTAGCCTGCGGCTAGGACCCCTGAAGCAGCAATCAGTCGTAAATCCAAGGCAGTTGCGATGCGGAGCGGAGAGGCTCGCGACTTTGAACGCGCAAGGAGTTTACCACCGACTCCTGCAGGGACCAAGTGTCAAGCGGGAGTCTATGGGTATAACTGTGCAAGAACAGTTGCTTGGGGTTCGAGGGGAGCGATCAGGGAGCGACTTGGCAGCACATAGACGGCGTGGTGCAGCAGGAGGAATGGGAAATCCGCAACTTAGAGGATGGATAGCTAGAGGAGCCAGAGAGTAATTTATTCCGCATCTCAAGACCGCTTAATAAGAGGCATAGGGCACTCCTCGAGGCTACGTCGGCCGACTAGGCACGCGGGACCATCCGCGTGCTCAAGTTCCGGCTTTGCCCCTCTGCAGGTTTCAGTAATTGGGTCAATTTTAAGAGGCACTGCAACACTACGGAGGCGTACCGCTCTGAAGATCTCCTTTTGCGACTGTTGCGGGGACTTCTTTACGGGCCGTAACTCGTTGGAGCGGGATTGCAAGAACCGGCCTCCCGAGTGCCTCGATGCTAACATAGATAAGGTTGAAGCCAAGCGTCGAGAAACAGAGGAGGTCCATGAACTGTTCAAGGCGAGGTTGGAGTGAAAACTGGTGGGAGACCGAAATGCCGTCCTCGCAGACCATCAAAAAAATGGACCGGAACCGTGACGAGGATTTGAGACATCATCAATATTACATGTTATGGTACACCTTTTGCCCCATTTTTCTTGTGCGCCTCGATTGCCGTCCAAACCATGATGAGGATGAGCTAGGAGCGTGATTGACAAAACGCGAACAAATATTCTTACACAAGGGACACCACGCATCACGAGCCTTGCTTGAATGTCTGGCCGGGGCGGCACGGTACAGCGCAGCACGTCCAGCTCTATCGGCGTGTCATCATCCAACCCCTCGTCGTACACATGTGAATTGTAAAATTCGCAACTGTGTTACCCTCACAGATTTTCGTTTCATATCTATTGTCGCTGAAGTCTCTTAAATAACGGTTCCGATGACCCCGTTCTCTCACGTACGCTCGTCCTGATAGGTTTCAACTTGAAGCGCTGGGGGCGCACGGGTTACAACCAACCCGAGGGAAGTGGTATCTGGGCCAGTGGCCGGCACCACCAAAAGAAAGGTTAGCAAAGCCTTGTGTCGCGGTTGCTCTCCCGTGCCAGTCAGTACGCACCCCCTTCTCCCTCAAGATCGACTCTATCATAGACTCGTTCTCTCTGGCTTGAACCCAACCACGAGCAATTGCCATCTATTTGCGCGCCAGTGGTCGTGTATCTGTTGGAATGCTTTTTGGGTTACGGATGTTTCGTATCTCCTTGCCGCTTCGATTTACTATTACTCTATTGTTTGGCGGTAAAGGCACTCAAATGTGGACTATATGCTATTGTCATAACACTGTCAGAGGCCCCTCAGACGTGCGGTAAGGCAATGCTTTTCTTTGACGCGGGCGGGAAGCAAGATCTCTTGCATTGACGCTCCTAAATTATTCCTTGCAGTTTCTTTATGGCAACAGCAATAACTCAAAGCCCAAGCTCTCAGCGCTCATCGGCGGAATGTACCCCTTCGGGGGGATCTTAGACTCAGAAACCACTACCGGTGCGATTAGTGTACGATGGTCATGGACTAGTGAGACATCGGAGTACCGATTATGTCCCTAAAATTTGTCACGGCTGTTGTTTCACCAGGAAACAAACTGAGAGCTCCCCGAAGTACCGAAAGTAGAAATGACCCCGTCTTTCAAATCGATTGTGTGTCCAGTCTAATCCCCATTGCCCTGGCTTTCCACACCCTTCCCCTTGTTAGTCCAACGGCAGCGTCGGTGGATGGTTTTAGACAGGCCCTCGCCGCAATATGGTCCTAACTCATTAGAAGGGGTACAGAGAGGAGAACAGAAGGAAACTGTTAGAAACTTGATCAACTTACCTCCCGGGTCAGCCCGGTCAGGCCTGAATTCGGAGTCATCTAGTCAACATCGAGTCATCTTTTAGACGTGGGCACTGGACAAGATAGTTTATCCGTTGTTAGGCTAGTTACTACTGTAACTCTAATTATATTAGAGGGTCTCTAAAGTTTCTTTCTAATGAGCCTCTACTCTATGTCTATTCGGGATTTTCACTTGTCAAGCTCGACACCAGAATCGCTTGCGGTATCTCCAGAGAGAATCGGCCGTGAGGCAGCCAGGCCCTTGGCATTCTTGTAGAACAAAATATTCCCTTCGTCCTCAACGAACTTGCACTCGCGTATCACTCGATAAACTTCTGCCCATCCTCCAGGACGGCCCTCAAGGTGGATACCGTAAGTGGCGAGGTGGTTCTTCAGGGCCACAGATGCCTCCCAGCTGTAAGTCGCTGATGAGTCAATGAGGTTCATTGGGGGTGACGATAAGGTATACATACGCGTTATAATGAGGGATTCTGCTTGAAACGTGGTGAAGCACGTGAGTTTCCGAGATTCCATGCGTGACAGTCGCACCAATCCATCCCATGAGAGGGCCGAGATCGCCAAGTAGATTGCGGTCGAGCGTCGCCAGAGCACCTCGCGGAAATGTGAACTCCTCTGATCGATAGTGTGGCGAGGATGGATCGGTATGTTGCAAAAAGGTAATGAGCACCAGCCAGTGGTTCACCCTTTTCAGGCTTATTCAACACAGGTGAAATCGAGAGTCAGAAGAACAGCTCACCAGAGGTAGGGCACAATGTACAGGCGGAATACTTCGGGAAATCCCGACTGATGCACCCAGGCTGCGAGAGCCCCAAGCCAGAGAAGAATGCCAACGTCCGATAGAATGATCTGGCCAAACTGGTGGGGAGCGAATATCACGGCATTGGGATTAAAATCTAGGGCGGAATATCAAATAACCATTTCAAGGAACTGCTATTCCACGAACGGCTGGTTAACCTAGGATAGCGCTTCTGACCGCCTATATTGTCGATAAGGTACAGGGGCCAGCCAAGGAGCTGAGATAAAATGTCATTTCCGGCAGTCTCGGAAAGGGCACACAAGGATGTACCAGATAAAAGATAACCCCAAGAAAAATGGCAATGGGTGAGTCGTTGAGAGCCTCCTGCAGCTCCTTCAAGACCTCCTTACGAACGCTGACGCCTGAGAGGCTCTCGCCATCGGGATTAATTGGAGGGAGACGACGTTGTGAGCGGGTGCGTGGGACAAAGACCTGATCCTCTGTCATATGTCCATTCGATGCGTGGTGCTTAGCATGAGTTATACGCCAAGAGAAGTAAGGAACGCCGAGTCTGAGGTAAAAATGTTCGGTTAGTGCCGAGGCCCGGTGACTTGACAACCCGATACGGATCAATGGGAGTAAAAAATTGCACTGACGAAGAATGGAGGACCCAGCCAACGAGGTTATTGACGAGCTTGTACTCGGAGTATGCTTGGTGGCCGCACTCATGAGCAATGACCCATATACCGAATCCGACAAGGCCCGTGGCGAAGCCGTAGAGTGACCAGAGTGCAAAGCGGGCGAGGGAATAGAGGTTAGGAGAGGGAAGAGTGACGTTCTCCGGGGTGAGAAGAGGTTCGATATATGTTGTGGTTTTATAAATGATGCCGACGAGGAACAAGTCCCAGACACTGCGTGCGACGCGTCAAACGCGGTCATGACTGGCATAGTGAGGTGATAGAGGCCTGCTTACAGATAAAGCGAGGAGCGGAGTGCTGAACGCTGAAAACAATGGGGTCTGAACAAGGGGCTGCTGTCAGCATAGGGCTGTGCTGAAGAGAGGTAGGTGAGGTGACTGACGGAATAGCGGATAGCAGGTCTTTAATGGTGAGGTCAGGAATGACGACCTCGTTTTGGGTCACGACGCTCGTGACACCGTCTTTCGTGATGGTCTTCATGGTACACTGGCAGAAGGAAGAAGGGAAGGAATGGGCTCAACTGGCACGGCAGCTCGAGAAAGGGAAAGAACAAACCAGAAAGGCGGAGGGAAGCGGCAATTGTATATTTTGTGATCTCTACTGAGGCAAGCCAACTGAATTACGAAAAAATCGAAAAAAATCATCACACGACGTGTGGCAAGGCATTTGAGGCACAAAGTCTGCTTGGCCTGTCCCTGTCAAACGCCACCCATCGCTCATCATCAAGCTACCATTGTGCCGGAGATCCTGCAGTCGCACCTCGTCTTGTCTGAAGCATCACGGACTATCCCCGGAAAAAAGCAGGCTGGTAGAACCATTCATCGCCTTCAGGGTCGCTGGACAGTGCCTTCACGTTTCTCTCTGGTTCTCTGGATTCCTTTTGTGACTCTCGGGCTCGCACAAGGCGTGGCAGACCGTTGGTCAAAAGCGTTCTTTCGTGTCATGATATATTGCATTCTACCGCAAGCTTATTCCATTTTTGGCAGAACACATCTTACAGGCCTCAGGCACAAGTACAACTGTACTGTACAGGGATTGGGACTTAGGAACTTTGGACCATGGCGTAACATCTCTATCTACTGTACAATCGAAGCAGTCATAATCCATAATCTGTGATAACCCATACAATTTTGGTGTTACCGTCTTACCGAGGGGTATGGGTTATGATAGCCTCGACTGTAGTACAGTACAGTACCGTTCCTTTCCCTCTCACTTCCGCTAACTGACGGACGGACGGTACCTCAGTGCCATGTCTACGTACGTAATGGCTTCATGTCTCATGGATCAGGTCACGTCTGGTAGGGGAGGATTACTATAAGTTTGCTTGAGTTATTGGTATGGCATGCATGCCAACAAACTGAATTCAGGCGGAAGTGAAAACCCGATTATTTCGGGATTCAATTCAAAGGTCTAGAGCCCAACTATCCACTACCCGTTTTTGCAATTCTGTCCTGTTCAGGATAGCCGAGGCAGCGACTAGCGAGCAGGGAGTCACAAATACTACCAGTTCTAGGCAGGCACAATCGGAAACAACCCAACGAACAAAGGTGCCACAAGCGCCCATGCGGTAACACCCCTGACAGTGGCTGAGACACTCTCCACTTTCAGTTAAGCGCAAGCATTTTCCAGGCCAGAGGAATGCCTACATGTCCTCACAGAAGAAAAGTTATTTCTTGTTATCTCAGAGCAAACCCATCGGCTCTATGGTATCTCTGGGCCATCATCGTCGTTCCTGACACAGTTTGGTCGGCTAAGTGCGGGCTTGACCATCGCTTGATTCGCTTCAAAGCAACGATCTTGGCAGCGCATGCCTTGTCATCATTTTAGGGGCGCATAACAGGCGGGAACGTGGCAACAATGAGGTTTGATGGGAGACTGCGGTGGATGCGAAATTTTTCCAGAAGCTCCTGCTTACTACGAAATATTAGACAAAAGCGCCTTTCATTTTGTTTCTGTAGTCGAGAGCTGTCCAGTTTCTTTTGACGAAATGAATTCTCCATCGACCAAACCGTGTGGGTGATGTATTTTCAGAGATCCGTGGATCGGAATATACTCGGAATAGTGGCGTCCACAAGAGCCGAGCAGAGAAACATGAGCTGAGTTTGCCAAGGTAATTCATCGAATACAGCCACGATAGCCACATGAGTGAAAACGCGCCTGGAGCGGAGGTTTTTTTGTCCGAGTTGATACCCTGCATATGGAGGTCACTCGCTGGGCATGGGGGACCGGCACTGGACCGGCGCCTTTTTGTCGGATCAGGCTGCTGGGTCCAACTATGCCGTCGTCACAAAACATAGTCCTGGAAGTTTGCGTGGATTCAGTTCAATCTGCACTCAGGTTAGTCTTAACTTTTCACGTATCGATACTCGGAAATCCCAATAATGTGTACTCTGACAGTGCCGCGCAGGGAGGGGCAGACAGACTCGAGGTATGTGGGAATCTCGGTGTTGGAGGGGGAACAACGCCTTCCCTCGGCCTCGTTCGAGCGATTCAGAAAGCTGTCCCGCATCTACCCATCATGGTTGGCCTCTCTCTCTGCCCGTGTAGTTGATATGAGCTACATGGACTGAGCATCCCGACCTGCTTTCTCAATCTGAAGGTCATGATTCGGCCTCGTGCCGGAGACTTCTTCTACTCTAAAGAAGAGCTAAACGTAATGCTCGAAGACATCAGACTTTTCAAGGATGTCGGTATCGCCGGTGTGGTTGTTGGTGTCCTCAATCTGGATGGAACAGTGGATGTACCTCGCACTCAGATGTGTGTCTTTGCTCTTAAATTATCATATACGACCAGCTCACTGAGGCCCCATTTTGCTCTCTATCCTTATGCACAATGACAGCCTGGTGGAATCTGCACTTCCTATGCAGGGTATGTAGGAGTTCCAAAGCGGTCCCGCGAACAAGTTACGAAATGCTCTGTTGCAGTCTGTTTCCATAGAGCTTTTGATATGACACGGTCTGCTATCGAAGGTGTGTTCAAAAGTCATCTAAAGTGGCACGGCACTCCGGTATCGATGACAGTTTCGTACCCTCCTTTCCCAGCGTTCGATCAAATATGCACCATTGATGGGGTAACACGGATCTTGACCAGGTGGATCCCTCTCACTCTTCAGTCATCTCTGACCTCTGATCGTGGTACCATCATGGAGCGGGCAAAGCACGTCAGCCCCAGCAGGTTTGGATGTCCTCCGAGAGTTGCTTCAACGATCGCAAATGAATGGAGGACCAACCATTCTTCCTGGGGCGGGAATCAATCCCGGGACCATTCGTTACACCTTGGACCATTTACTGCCATATGGGTTAAAAGAGGTTCACCTGAGTGGCGGAAGGTGGGTTGATGGACAGATGGCTCATCGGCCTGTGGGTATGGGTATGGGGGTCAACCCAGAAAAGGAGTGGGACGTCTGGTTGACAGACAGCGAAATGATCCGGGAGATAAGGTTTACTACGGACGCTTGTTCAGGTACTTCGGAAATTCTCGCCGCGCCTTGAATTGTGAAAATAAATAAAATTATTGTAATTCAAAATCCGAAAAAAAAAACAGATTCGTACCGTTCTCTTCCACTACGCTTGTCTACAATTACTCTTCAACCATCTCTGAGTTATATCAAATGGATTCCAACTTGCTCTCCTTCTCCTGCGGATGTCAATTTGTTGCAAATCTCTGCATTGGGCGAGACGATGGAGTACTGTATCTTCAGACAAACCAGGCGAGCTTCCATCCATATGACGAATTTTAGGGGGAGTTGGATGATGACGCACGTCTGCGCAGCGTGGAGCTTAGTATGTGACCTCATACTTTATCATTGTTCGTAGCAACTGACATTATAATTGAAATAGTCTTACAGTTACTTACAAGTAAGATGAAACCGAATCCAATTGTATGTACAAAAGCTTATATCCGTACATGAGGCTGCGCGACGTGAACGTACATCAGTCGATGGTTACATTGGAACGAGGCTCGAAGGGGTTCTGTGGATGGTGCGGAGTTCTTCGTCTTCATTCTCATGTCAGTCACTACGAACAATGATACAGTAGGAAGTCACTGTCGATGTGTTGATGACGTGCGTCATTATGCGCTTCCGTGGAGCTGAATGGATGAATGTTCGCCTGGCTTGTCTGAAGATTCTTCCATCCCACCCGATGCATATGACAGAAGTTGCACTGGAACAGAGATTTGCAACAAACTGACATTTTCAGGAAAGAAGTTGGGTATTATTTATTTTATGTATTTTCACGATAGAGGACGCGACGTGAATTTCCGTTCCGAAAGCGCTGTTCCGAGGACGCCGCACGTCTCGTTCAGGTTCTATTTGATATTTTGTTTCTCTTCCGGCGCGCCGACTGGTGACGTTATTTGAGCTCCTATTACTGCCGTGCAGATTTAAGGGCCATCTAAAGGGCCATCTACACTCGTCCCCACTCTTCACGTCGTTCCTCCTTGCTCTCTCATGACCTCCAGCGCTCCGCGAAAGCGCCCTGTTATTTGGTGGAGTAATGCTATCTTTTTTTGTGGCATACACCTAGCCGCAGTCTATGGTGTCTACCGTCGTCCCCCGACCACAGTGCCCAAGGCTATCCTTGTCGCCACCGTGGTGCTTTGGCAACTGGCATCATTCGGGTGCGCATACATGCGCTCCCGGATTTCGCATCTCACTGAGCACTGAAAGGATTACTATCGGATACCACCGTCTGTACTCTCACCGGTCTTTCAATGCGTCACTTGGCGTACGTGCTATATTAGCGCTGGTCGGTGCCAGCGCATTCCAGGGCTCGATAAAGGTAACGTACATCCCCATCCGTTCGCGCGAAATGCCGACGGATCTGTTATTTAGTGGTGGTATGTAATCATCCCTTTAAGCCAACTAAGAACGCAGAGCAGTGACAATCTCTCCCAATAGGTGTCTCAGACATCGACTTCACCATGTGCGTTGAGATATGCCACAGAATCCTCGGGTTCATCACATAGACTATCTATTCTAGAGGTTCACCGATGATGAGGAGAATGATCCGTGAGTGTCATATTATTGCTGAGGGTCAGAATGCTAGACAGCTGTCTGTGTGCCCCATAGATACTGTGCGACTCGTGGCCTACTGTTCAGCCACGTCGGGTGGATCTTCTTCAAGTCCACCTACCCTAAACTCCACTTGATTGAACGCGAAGATCTTGAAGAGGACCCGGGTTTGTAGTAGACGCGGAGTTTATCTAGCCGGTCAGCTGACCGCGTTATGTCTAGTCGTGCGCTGGCAGCATCGATACTTTGGTAAGTGGGATGCAGCATTATTAAATTCATGTTGAGTCTAACGTTGGGCGCACAGTTCCTATCGCACTAGCGTTTGCAATAGGTTTCCCGACCCTACTCGGTGCTGCCTTTGGGGATATAATGGGAGGATTTATCTACCCCGGCCTCGTTGCGCGACTCCTTAGTGCGTTTCAGTGTTTTCTCTGGGAGACTGATGGAGATGACCTGTCGGAGTAGTTTGGCATTGCACATTCCTCATCAACTCGTACGGTTCTATGCTACCATCGTACAACCTATAGCTGAAACCCAACTACAAGGCTCGCCCACTGGGACGGTTTGCAACCCTACTCAGATGAGAATACGTCGCGCACGAACTTTGTACGTCGAACTACGAGGTACATGGTTAGGTGCCTTAAATGTATAAGCAGTTGCTCGCACTGTTCACGGCTGGGGAGGGTAACCACAATTTTGTACGTTTGTACCATTGCTTGGCACCTTGGTAATCCTGGGCTGACCGATCTGTAGCACGTATGTTAAACAGCTATTTCGCCTTCAACATTTCACTGAGCTACAAGCTTAGCACGCATTTCCCCATGATTATCGCTCTGGCCCATCAAAAACTGATTGGGACCCATCGAAGTGGATCATACTTGCACTTGCGAAGTTTAGCGTTGCGTGGGGATTGCGTCGTGCAAATGTGAATGACGTCGCAGAAGCACGGGCTCATATGCTAGCACACAGACATGACCACAACGACACACAGGAAATAGATGAGGAATGGGTAGGTCCGACATGGACTGAAGCGGAATTGAAGGCATACGTAGAACGCAAGAATGCATGCGTCGTGTTGATAGACGGATACGCTGTTGATGTGACAGGATATATGAGGACACACGTACGTTCCCTCTCCTTCCGCGAAAGCAAATGTGTTCGTTGACAGATGATCTCACAGCCCGGCGGCGTGGGATTACTACGAGAGTATGCTGTCTCCCTCAAGGCGGGTGGAGAAAGTAACAAGTGGAAGGAGGCTGGTTGGGCATTCAATGGTGGCGTGAACAGACATTCGCGAGTGGCGAGGCGACGGATGAGGCAGCTTCGTGTAGCAAAGGTCATGTAGCAAAAAAGGTCTCCATGACTACGCACGTGAAAATGAGGGTTTTACGGCCCTCGGTCCGCTAGCCTGATATCGAAGGCAGCCGCTTTTTGCAATTGAGCAGTCGTTCGTACCGCTTTCACACCGTGGAACCTTGAATGGAGGCGGGTAATTGGACGGACCATGAGGGATTCAAAGTTCCTAGTGTCATCCCACAGGATCTCCTTCTTATCCAGGACCTTGTAGGTCCTATAATCACCCCTCCACAGCCGGTTACGGCAGACTCGGATGACTCTGTGAGCAGCTCTGGGGAGAGCACCGACAGTGTGGAGGAGGTCGAAGCCAATCTCACCCCGGTTGTCCAAAAATCAAGAGGGTCCGTCTTGTGAACTCTGACATGTGTCCCTCCAACTAAAACCTTCTGCTAGGGAGGGTATCTCTGACTCTGCCTCCGAATCATCCTCATCCGAGTCGTCCTCGGACTCAGACTCTGAGAATGAGGGTGAGGGTGATACATCGGAAAAACCGGTACAACAACCCAAAATGATGGACGAGGATGAGGAGGATGAGGATGAAGCCCTCGCCACCAAGGCAACGCTCCGAACGAAAAATGAGCTCTCGGAACCGGATATCATGATCCCGCCTGTGGACCAGGTTGGACCAGACGAGCAGCTCGAAAGAGTTGGCGAAATCATGAATATTGTGAACAACGTTGTGGTCGTAAAGGGAGAGGAGTCGACCACGCACCGCGCATCGGAGCGCGCCCTCGACTCTGACACTCTGCTCGTGTACGAAGATCGGAAAGTCCTTGGCTACGTGAGCACGAGTTGCTTTTTACCTTTTGCTGACTCCCCGACCTATTTTTTTTTTCTAGATCTACGAGACGTTTGGTCCGACGTATCAACCTATGTATCAAGTCAAATTCAATAGTTCGTTCCCGCTCGATGTGGATCAAGCGCGGATGTCACGGCCTGTGTTTCATGTTCCGGCGCGTAGCAAGTACATTTTTGTTGCTGCGCTTGCGGGGCTTCGCGGCAGCGATGCTAGCAACGTACACGACGAGGAACCGGCCGAGTACGAGCTCGAATTTTCGGATGACGAGGCAGAGGCCGCGCACAAGGCGAAACTCAGGGACAGGTCCGTCCCCACTAACTCATTTCGTCTTTTACTCGCTCACATGGAATCGATAACACACGCGTGTGTGTGTGAAAAAAAGGCGACATTCCTCACGGGAACCGAGCGTACCTGCGTCGCCAGCTCATGTGCGCGACCAGGACGTGGATGCCTCCTACGGCTGGAACCCATACGCAGAGTACGGCGTATACGACATGGATATGGACCGTGGTGCAGGACCGTCGCGTCCAATGCCCCAGCCGTATGACGATCCGTACTCCGATGCTTACAACCAACCAGAGGTGGGCCCAAGCAGGACGACATCGTCCCACCTCCCCACACCGCCTGCAAGATCGGAGCGTGGATTTGTAAGAGCGGCGGGGCCAATCGGCGATCATCGATCTGGCCAAGGGCGAGACGGCCAGCGGACATATAACCACAACCAGCATCGTGAACGGGGCAGGGGGCGAGGTCGGGGTCGGGGCAGGGGCCGTGGAAAGGCACGCGGTGGCGCGCATTGGCAAGAAGGTCGTTCACCAACACCACATGGGACAGAGGATCGTGGGACGCATGGTGGTCGTCTGACCCCATCCTCGCCGACCTCGACGATGGTCGCGGAAGCAACTGGGCAATATAGTGGCGTATCGGACTACACGGCATATTCACCGCAGCTACCACAATTCGGCTATGCTCAGCCGTATTCGCCCGTGCAGCCGCAGCCGCAGCCGCAGCAGCCGTTTATGTCACCGCAACATGTGGTGCAACCCCACATTAACCCACGGTTTGCAGCACAGTTTGGGTTGAATTTGGAGATGATGCAGCAACAGCAGCAGCAACCAGGGCAAGAATATCTCGCGTATAGCCAGTTCGGGGCAGCGACACCCACAACGCCGGTATACGAAGGTGGCTGGGATGGACACGATGGACAATGGGGTCAGGGATACGATGGAGAACACGCTCATGTAAAGCAGGAAGACGACCACAATTGACGGTGTTCTTTACAGGTACAATAGATTTGTTCTTCGAACAAAAAATAATTTTGCTGGAAAAAAAGGGAATGAAGTGACGAGAAAGGGGGGCCGTCGGAGCTCTTCATCGTTCATCGTTCATCCGTGCAGGACAGACTCGGAGTCGGACGCTCTGCGCACGATAAAGGGCTATAACCGGGCAGGGCGAGACGAAGAGCGGCGGCGATCCATGCCCGGCCTTTAGGCCTTCTCCTCCCTTAATATAATAGCTTACTCACCCTAACATCTTTCGCCCTCGTTGTCCTGATATCATGCCCAGACGCGCATCAGCAGCACCCGCCGCGCTTCCAGCAGCTGTGGCAGCCGTCATGAGCCGTCGTGGCGTCAGGACCGGCGTAGCAAGTGACGTTCGTGGGGTCTGTGATGCCAGTGCCGCTGGTGAACAGGGCGCCAAAGGCTATCGAGGATGATGGATCCCGAATCCCCCTTTTCGGAGAACGGGCCTGGACATGGAATCATATGGAAGACGCCCAAATCATGGATCAATATCGATCAATATCGAAGGTGGCCCACTCTTTGGGTGTCTCGGGGTTATCATCAAAGTAGGTTTCAGGTGCAGGAGATGTTGTTGACACGGCTGACAGCCAACCTGAGGCTGGTGTTGTCTTGCTTGACCAAGCGTGGCAACGCCACCAGCGTGACTGTCGGCCATGTTAGGGACATCTGCTCGTACGTCTAGATCTACTACGACGACCATGATAATGCCGGGATCTCCAAAGAGCGGGCCATCCTCCTGTTCGATTCCAGGTCCAGTCCCTTCTCGGAGAAGAGTGACTCTCTCGAGTTCTGTCATTGTCGATAGCCCAAGTCAAGTACATTCCATTCTATTTTCATGCGTCTACATTGCATTTCAGTTCCACAGTCCATTTGAATGGAGCCTGGGGTGCAGAACCCCGTGTAGCACCTCGAGGGTATATAATCCACCTCCCTTTCCTTCGACTTCAGTGAAGCCTTGAATGTAGGTCTTCTGGAGTCAGAAAACCGTGGGACAGTGGCACGCGTGGTCCTCCGACCCCATCCATCGTCGCGGACCTCGATGATGGTAATGCCAAGCAACCTTGAACGGGGCGATACAATAGTGTACCAGACTACATGTCATATGCATATTAACCGCAGCCACAAATACTCGGCTTTGCACAGCCGTATTCGCTCATGCGGAGGCTGTTCATATCACGGTAACATGTTGGTAGGATATTAGGAACGAAATATGACGCATACACACGCGCTTATGTAACTACTGTAATTAAGCAACATGGGATTAGGATCCCTTATCGGGTAATCCGAGGGACAGTGCTCTCTAGCCTCTCTTCTTAGAATGTTTTTTTTTTGGAATCCATTTACGTGCACCTCGGGGTACAGAACCCATATAATCTACTTTGATTCAAATGTGTGGGCTGTTGCGGAACTTCTCCTATGACCAGGGTCATTGTCGTGTGGCATCCACCGACCCCCCTTAGAATATCCGTTCACACATGGCAGGTCCAGGTTTGGGCACCAGCCAGTGAGAATGGCAAATGGTCATAAACTTGCGTAAATCGCACTTTCTTAATCTGAGGCGAGACAGTCGGGTCAAAACCCGAGGGGCTTAAAGAACTGGGTGAACAAAACGTGGGTTCGCGACTGTGGGAAGTGTTGTCATAGGCTTTGCGCATCTCTTTGGCCCGCAACTCCAAGCCGTCGAAGAGACGTCTACGGTTCCGAGCTGTATTATGGTCCGACATTGTAGGCAAACTCATTGTATCGTTATTCGTTAAATAATAGTATGGAAGTGGTCCATAATGTATAATAAGTACGTTCATTGTCCAATTGCGACAGCAAACAACAAACATCCGTCGGTCAAGACACCTCATAGGTGGTGGAATATATGGTAGTGCATCGTCAAGTGCTGTAGTTAAAGATCTGGCTCGACGTGCACAAAACCTAAAAGAGAGTCAGAATAAGATCGTTAGACGGAGGAAGCGACGTCTTACTTCGCCAGGAGTGAGATTTGTACAACCCGGCTGGACATTCGGGTTGTTCGCCAACAGTGTTGTCACCGGGATACCAGCCGCATTAGCGATTGCATCGCATGTATCCCCGGACTTTACCACTGCGACGGTGTTGCAATCCCGGCCCAACAGACCCATGCAAAGAAACTACACGCGTACATACCCAAGGTAAGTTATCGTAGACGGGAAAATAAATAAAAGCAGACAGCACCTCTCCTGGCTGAAGATTGTCGCAAAGCGGGTCGATGGCACCCTGATTAGCGTTGGCGAGCTGGAAACTGTGGTCCACGTAGGGGAAAGAGGGGAGGGTCAGAAGGGGTTCTTTTCAACTCCCTACGTCTTTCACGACGAACATGGACAGACGTACGTGGAGACGTTGTTTCGTGCAGACACGGTATTGCAAGTGTCGCCAGGCAGGACGCTGTCTATGCGCGAGCAGCCGACGCGGGCCTGGGCAGAGGCGAGAGTGACGAGCCCGGAGAGCAGGGCAAGAGTAAATAGTTGCTTGGGGGCGAACATATCTTGGTCTTCTGGATGAGAGTGGTGTTGAAGCTATGGAAGGAGTGTGATAGGAGTGTGATGAGGACATTGGGAGAAGGAAATGTCTGCTTTTATAGAAGAGGCGCATCCAGAGATGAAACAGGGGAGAGCTCCGGTACTCAAGTGAAGCGTAAAGCGATGTATACTTAGTGGGCGAGTCGATCACCATCCCCTTGTGTACTAGATACTGTAAGGATACCGTAAGGATCAGCGAGTCAGCAGTGCACGGCATACAATCATGAAACCCATACAGCTTTCCTAGAAACCGCATGAAGGACTCTGAGACGGTGACGGATACGAATCTTCTGCCAATGTGAGCGCGATACTCGTACACAGGTGGGGAATGAAGAACACCCCGAAGTTGAGCACAGCGCCCAAAGAAGGCGTCAAGCTAGGCTTGCGTCACATGTAAACTCGGATCTTCTGTTCGTTCATTGCCACGCTCAACATAAATGCACAGCCACCCGAGATTGACTTCATGACGGTCCAAGCAGCATGGGGCGGGCGCCAGCTTCAAACGATGGGCGCTGGGTTACGTCTCCGGGTGTCATTGTAGGAGCCGGAGAGCTTGGCATTACGTTGTGCCCCAGCGCGAAAGCGACGACTCAGCTTTCTCACCAATAGATGACCATCAAGGTGATCGATGCTTACCGTATGCAGTCCGGTTGTGACGCGGATGAGGAAGAGCTGAGCAACATCGGTCTCACATGCTCATTGGTGGACTCAGTGAGAAGTGAGAACGATAGAAGCCCGGGTGGCGTAGCAATTAGGCTAGCCAACTAGACTCTTCAAGGAGAGGGTCCACATTGTCCGAGGAGACCGGGCGGCCACTTGAATAGACGCACAGGGTAGTCGATGCCAAGCTCCTCTATGACCGACGGGCGGTCCTTCTCATCAGTACAGCAGGAACTCGTCACTGCAAGACTGCACCGCCATGGCCACTTCGCTACTTGCGGGCCAAGGCACATGCACAAATAAAGAGTCGAAACAACTCTATTTCACGTATTTACCATCTGTACATCATCGTCTGGGTCTCCTTGAGCACGGAGCGCCGCGGCAACGACTTTCAATGCCGAGATTTTTTCTCTCATCACCCGGATAGCCTCGAGGGGCAGACGTTGCGGCTCATACAGTATGGCCCTTCTAACTCGACGTTGACTGCGGAACCGGGTCGGTGCATGAGGATGCTCATCTTCATAACATTAGGCAAAAGGGACGTACATATAAAATGGTCGCGTACACGAGCGAGCTTGACGAACTCTGCGAGGACAGGATGGAGCAAACCCTCGCGACTCATCGTCTCGCCACGCACACCCCGCTTGTCGACAGAGACTTTTTTGGTTCGAGGGTCTACGTTTATGACGCCAGGTGAGAAACAATCCTTGAAGCGAGTTGCGAGATGTGGCGGCATGGGATTGGCCTCGTCCAAAATAATGTGTGGTAACTCGCCGTTGCTACACCACCAGAGCTTAGGATTTGAGGAAGGACGAGAGGAGAGGGTTGAGGGGTGCGTACCGACAGGACTAAATTTAGCATGGTCTTTCCCCAGGCCCATGACTGCGTGCATCTCCATCTCAATTGCCTGGCCAGGACGCAGCTTTACAAGGACAATTTCTGGGATCGTAGGTGCTGGCGGGCTCGAAGCAAACACCTCTGCTTGCTCGCCCTGCGGAATCCAGTGACTGGAGATGGTCAGCCCGTACTTCTGAGTTATTGTAAAGCACTGCAGGGTCCGTGCTGTCTCATTCCGCGGACGTATTGCGCGTACACTCGATCTGAAGTTTGAAGACGACCGTGTTCCGGTCTGTTGCCTGGTCGTTGAGGGATACTTTCGCCTCAAGCAAGGCGGGGTCACAACAGTCACGCGCAGGAACATCTTATCTTTATCTTTATTTGAGCCGATGCGATAATGAAGTTGTTCCCGGGCGGATCCCGGCCGGCAACTATCTCGCTCATAGCTCTGCAAGCTCTGCGCCCCAGCGCGCTCCAGCAATCCCCGTTCAGCGACGACACGCCCCCACAGCGCGATTCGTCCGGCGAGACATGGAGCGAGAACTACGGCGGCACGCAGCCCGATCTCGCGTTCACGGGGGGGCCCTCGCCTTTTCGCACCTCCCTTACTTCCGCAGTCTCGAGGCAGCAGACGCCGTCCCTCCGGCAGCGTTCGACATTGCGGTACTTGGAATGCCCCTTCGACACGGCGGTGACGTACAGACAGGGCGCCCGCTTCGGACCCACGGGCATTCGCCTCGGTGGTCGTCGCATTCGACCTGGTCATCGAGGTACCTACAGTATCATAGCTGATGACCATCTTTGATCCCATTCAGCAACGCTCTGGCGTTCGACCAGATGGAAGTTGCGTACTACACGCTTCTGCAGCGCGATGTACCACACCTGGGCCGTGAAAGCGTGCACTATTTCCACTAACACCATGTAAAGCAGGAATACGACCACAGTGGGCGGTGTTCTTGATGGCTACATCAGATTTGTTCCTCAGACGAAGAAATAGAATGAAGTCAAAATAAAGAAGAGAAAGGAGGACTTTGGCACTTGTCATGATGCAGGACAGTGTCGGACGCACAGCGCACAGCAGAGGTTGCCCTCGGAAGTTCCCACTTTATATCGACGTTGCTAAGGCGCATGTTACAGTATGATGATCAACATGATAGATAAATCCAATCTACCCTGATATAAATCAAACTCAAAATTTGTGGATGTGATTCTCGTCAAACTTCCTGGACGAAATCGCTCGTCTCATCTCCGGTCTCTTTGTCCATCGACCCTACTTTGATTGCATCTGAGAACAATTGTTAGACCGGTGGCGCGTTCGACGCCGTCAACTGACCCAACATTTTTCGCACTCACTGCCCTGGTCGCATGTGCACAGACATCAGTAGCTTCTACCGCACGACCAGCATCCAGCACGTCAGCCACAGCAGCAGCAGGAGAGAAGCATCCAATATACTGTACATATATACATTTCGATCGATAAATTACTGTAACAGAGGAAGGGTGGATCATTGTAGTCACAAAAATAGAAGAAAAAGAAAGGAGCAGCTTTGCCTCTCGCCAGCGTCTTCCATTGATGAGTTTCGTTGGGGGGAGGGTGGTGAGGAACCTGCGATCGGCCTACCGTACACATGCGCGGGAGCCCCACTGACAGCCTCGTGGATCTCGACGTCGACGTCAGTGATATCGTTTTCTACAAGAAGTTCTCGACACTTGACAACCGCGAGGATGCCATCTTCGCCAGAAAGAGATCCGGGCGGCACGCCAATCCAGACGATGACGGGGAAGGGACCCTCTTCTTCGGGGTACCCGATCGTGACGACCTCGATGCTGCTCCATTTCAGCTTCATCGAGCGCAAGAGGGCGCAAGTCTTGTGGCCAAGGTCGCCTCCCCAGACCTTACTGATAGGGTGGTTTCCGGCGGGGCGGAGCTCCTTGCGCTTACGGTACACCTCTGGGCCAGTGGGCGCCTTCCATGGAGTAGTGCTACAGTACTACGAGCGACTAAAGTAGGGCCAGACTCGGGGGACGGAAGTACAGAGGCAGACTCGGACCTCTGCGGCAGGACGATATTTCCTGTGGCAGTAAGAGGGGTGTGGGAAGTTTTGTGTTCCTCAGCCATGATGACCGCAGTTAGAGTGGAGGTAGAGAGAGATCACTGCAATCAGTATCTTTACATGATAAATGATAAAGGAGTTCAGGGGATTGGGTTTCGTCCATCGTAAGCTGCGTGGAGTGGCCCGCGCGTCACGGGAAAGGGGCGTGGTACATTCCACGTACCCACGTACAGTACATTACATTTACACTCCACTTATAATGCATTACTGAATGCGAGTCAGAAGACCTTGGCAGGCATGTCTTCGACCTCGACGATGGTCGCGCAAGCAATTGGGCATATTGGCGTATCGCACTACACGGTATTTCCACCGCAGCTACAATTCAGCCGTATTCGCCCATGCAGCAGCCCTTCATGTCGGCCCAACATGTGATACATTAACTCACGGGCTGCAGCAAAGTTTGGGTTGAATGTGGAGAGAAAGTGGTTGATATGGACGAGCTGGACATGGACAATAGAGCCTGGGCTTTGCTAACATGATGTTCATATAAACCGGAACATACTGGAACATGACTACAATGGACGGTGTTCTTGACAGCTACATTAGTTTGTTCCTCGAACCCAGCTGGAAAAAGGAATATAGTTGAAAGAAAAGAGAGAGCCCCTCCAGCGTTCATCATCGCGTACAACAGAGTCAGACACAGGGCCATTACCGGGCAAGGGCGGAACCACGAGCAGCGGCGACGACGCCGAGCCCATCCATCCCTCCCGGCCTTCCTCCTCCCTCACCCACCGCAAAATCTTTCCTCCTCGCTGCCTTGGTCGCATGCCCAGACGCGCATCAGCAGCATCCACCGCGCTGCCAGCAGCCGTGGTAGCCGTGGCGGCGTCGGCTACAGTAGCAGCAACCTCGACGGCATCATCGTCCGAAGCTGGCTCAGCAGCCGCAACAGCAGCGACAGCCGGCGGTCCCTCCTCCAACTCCACCTCGCAAGCACAAGCTGGCCCCTCTACGGCCTCCACCTCAAAATCCGGCGGGCCTAGTACCCGCCCGCGGCGCATCATGCCCTCGCGCTCGCGCAGAGGCGGCCCGGGCGTCGGCATCAGCGATGTCGACACGCACATCCTCGAGACGCTCCGTCGACGCCGTGCGTCCCCTCCCCCCTCTCTGCATCTCCCCTGCGTGCCCCTTGGCTCGGGCCACTCACGCGTGATCTCTCTCTTCTATTTCTAACTTCTCTCCAAAATCTTCTTTTCTTTTTTGTCCAAACCAAAAAAAAAAAATTCCTGTTCCGCTACGCTAGGCGAGAATGAACCTCTAATACCGGCGCATACGGAGTTCCTACTCACGACCAACTCGGCGCGCGTGCACACGTACAGAGACGCCGTCGCGGCCGCCGAAAGCTCACAGCTCAACACGTCCGCGTACGAGCGGTATTTCGACAAGCCCGAGGTAATTCGCGCGTACCGCGAGCAACAGCTCATCCAGACGCCGGAATTCACGCTCCTGTCAGAGCACGAGGCTGTGGGAGGACGTTTTCGGCCTCGAAGTCTAGACGACGTGCGTGCTATTCTATCTCTTTTTTTCTTTTAATTTTCAATCTTCTGACGTGCGACGACCACAGGAAGGCATCGACACTTCCGATGCGGCCTACGAAAAACGGCATCGCAAGTACGAGACGTTCGAAAAGCGACAGCGCCTGCGAGAAAAGGAGAAGCTGAAGCATGAGCACTACAAACTCAAAGAGCGCATCGAGCAGCTGCGCGCGCTCGAGCCCTCCACGTTTCTCAGCGCGCCAGACTCGTTCTTCGCTTGCTCCCTGTGCCCGCCACCACACTCTCAACGGGGCGAGCTCGACGCGACGGAAGCACCCGCATCCGTGCCTGCACCGTCGCACAATACGAATACTGGCGAGTGGCGCAAGCGCCAGATGCTCGATGTCGCGAACAGCCTAGAAGCGCGCTACCGCACCCTGCTCGATACCGCGCCCTCGCGCGCTCCCGATCTGCCAACGCCAACGCCACCGCCCGCGTCCGCCACACCGCTCGCTCACACTCCCAGCCTCGGCCACACCCCCGCGCTGGCGACGGCTGCGCCCTCGCCTGTCCCCACTAGCCCCACCGTCCTGCGCGTCCCTCCATTATCACTGCCAACCGAGGTCATCGAGCTCGATAGCGACGGCGAGGAGAAGACTCTCGAGCTCGTCAAATCAGAGCCCGCTCCAACGCCCGTGCAGCAGCAGCAGCAGCAGCCCGTCCTCGCGCGCCACGACACGACAGAATCCCTGAAATTGCGCATCAAGTTCCCCAGTCGCCCGCGAGCTCCCTCCACGACCTCCCAGAGAGCGGCCGCAACAGTAGCAAGTGCAGTGAGAAGCAGCAGTCCCAAGGCGTCAGCTTCCCCCTCCCCATCCCCGACACGCCCGCGCCCCAAACCGATATTCAAGAATCCGGCAGCGCCGAGCCCGCACGCCCGCGTCCCGTTCGCGAAGCGCATCCCTCCGCAAACGCAGGACGCCGCAGTCGCAGCTGTAGACGGGGCGTCACCATCTCCTCACCCGTCGACGCATTCCCCGCAGCCGCAGCAGCACACAGCTGTGGCGGCCTCGCCTTCACACACAGCGTCACATCCGACATTGCGCCGTCGACCAGCCAGGACGGCAGCGCAGCCCAAGCCTGTAAGCCCTACCACCGCCACCGCTACCGCCGGAGGCATACCTACCTCGGGTCCACAACAACAACCACTATCCCCATCCCCCCATGCGCGTGGCCCAAGCCCCCCACGCAAGCGGCCGCGCGTCGAGCTCTTTGACGACGAGGAGGAGCTGTCTCCCGGATTGGACACTGACGACGAGGCTGTGGGCGGCGCCCGTCAGGATGCGGAGCGCGAGGACGCCGAAGAGGGACAAGGACAAGGGCAAAGTCAGCCAGAGGGAGAGGGCGAAGATGGCGGCGGTGGTCAAGATCGAGAACGAGAACGGCGGCGAGATCGTGAACGCTGGCGCGAGTGCGCGCTCTATCGCGAAGCGCAGCGTCACGCGGGCGCGCCCAACGCGCGCAAGACGCACCGCCATCTCGGGATCTTCGGCCTTAGGGGCTTCCCCGCCGAGATCGAGCACCTTCGCGACTTTGTGCCGCCCCAGTGGGCGCTGCCCCTTGCTGACCCACGACTGGTGCCGTCGCCTGAGCGGGAGAAGGAGCGGTTGGATAAGGATGGGGATAGGACCGCTCGGAGTGCAGAGGGGGTGCGTGCGGCTACTGCGGGGGCGGAGGGAGGTGGTGGTGACGGTGCAGGAGTCGAGGAGAGACGGTTGCAGGACGCGGTGGCAGCGGCGGTGGGGATGGCGACAGAGGACGGAGAGGAGGAATTGTCATGTGCCAAGTCAGACCAGATGGCGGCCTCCACTCTCGAGGCGATGAGCGCTATCGATAGCCAGGCGACGGAGGTGATGATCTCTTAACGACCTCCGATTTCTCAATCCCACCCCCCGCTCACATTTCTAACCTGCCTCTTTTCGTTTCTTGTTCCCTGTGCTCTTTTTTGTTTGTCAGACTTTTATACCTAATGATATATTATCCATTATTTGGTGGGGCACGAGCGAACGAGTGAATGGGTCTATTCTAGTATTGATAAAGTGCCACCTCGATTTAGGGACAGAGTTGAGTTTTCTATCATCTAATCTAATGAGAGTTTCTCGCTGAACGACATCTCACGCGTGTACTTGGCGATTAGGTCGCGCCAGCTCTCCGATAATATGCAGCGCGACGCGGCGCTGTTCGAGGGAGACGTCGCGCTGCGTCGCAAGGGCGTGGCGCGCGGTACGCAGCGCGGGGAGACGCAAACGTGAATCAGTCTTGCGCAAGCCGACGCGGCGTGGGAGGAAACGCGAGTAGTCGCCTGCGCTGCGCTCGAGCACGCTGCGCACGCGGGCAGCCACCGTCGTGGATAGAGGCACCGCGGGGAAGGGTGTCCCCGCGACGGGACTGTCGCGCGGGCGGAAGAGCGCGTTCAGGTTGGTGCTTGAGAGCGCCGTAAGGCGTGCGGAACGGTCCGTAGATCCGGAGGAAGAAGTGCTGTTCGTCGTCGTCGTTGTTGTCGTTGGTTGGGCCGCGGCAGTAGCACTGGCTTTGGCTTTGGCTTTGGAGTTGGTCTGCTTCAGGGCTTTCAGGGCAACATCTGCTGCTGCCACCGCCTCAGCCGTCGGCGTTGGCGTCGTCGACGACGGTGAGTGCTTTTTGAAAGCGGTGGCGGAGGGCCAGGTCATCGGTGGGGCTTGAGGGTTGGACCTGGTATCACCAGTTGCGGGCGCACGGTTTCGTTGCCTGGCCGCGACGAACTTCTCTGTGTCACGGTCGGCGCGATGCGGCGGCGCCTGGTGGGACGTGTCACCCTGTTCCCTCTGCCCGCGTCGAAAGCCGTACGTCTGAGGACGCTGCGCCGGCTTGAATCCGAACCGTTGTCCTCGTGATTGTTGAGGCTCCGCGTCAGGTCTGTTATTTTGAGAGGGAGAGTTTTTTTGTTGGTGTAGCTGTTTGAGGCGGCTCGAAAAGTTCAGGGAGACGAGTCCATCGCCCCAGCCCGATATGGAGGACGCGCCTGCGTTGCGAGGCCTCCTATAATACTCTGATTGACTTGAGCGACGGGTATCGGGAGGTTTGTCGCCAGAGTGGTCAGGTCGTGCTATATATATATATATCTGTGGTGAATAAATGGCGGAGGAACATCCATGAAGACACGCACAGTAAGGTCTATTTGTTCTGCTACGAGGTCCTTGTGAGTTCGATTGGGTAGGTACCTTGACATTTTCTAGAGGGAGATGAGAAACCGCTGGGATTGGAAATGCGCATATGGGGCGTACCAATGTTGATACCTCCGAAGCTACTCGCCAAAGGTCTTCCCAGACGAGGAGGCACTGGGGCGTCAGACGCTGCGATAGTATCAGTAGCCGAGATGCGATTCGCCGGTGCCGCACGGACAGAATACCAGCGCAGAGTGCACCGCGATAGCAGCCGTCGCTGAGCGTGGCGAAGTTGCATCGTCAGCGGTCGTCGCGTCAGTCAGTCGGTCGGCATCGGAGAGATATTATTTGAGGGTTCGGCCCGGCCGGTCCGGGTGATTATGAGCTTGCCAGCGAGTTGGACGAGCTGCTGCTGCGGCAAGCGAAAACGAGAGGATGGGTCGCCTCTTGGGTCGACTGGTCGTCGCTTTCACAACGGCTCTTATATTCTTCATATCTTATACTCCTCAAATATTCATCATATGGCCTTGGTATGGCCGTGAAATCTCGCTTGAACTCCTCACCCTACTCATCCCTTTCAAGTACGGCCTCTGCATTCCCATTTGCACTGTGTCGCAGCATTTATGAGACTTTTGAAAGCATACTCGTAGGAATCTTGCTATACAACTACTATCTCTGCATCACAACAAACCCGGGGAGTGTTCCCCATGACTGGGTGGGTCTTATTCTTACATCAATTCCACCCTCTACTGATGTATGCTCATCCAGGAACCAGAATTTAATGACGCGGAGGGTTACGAAGTTAAGAAGCTGACTGGCAACCCAAGGTTTTGTCGCATGTGCAGACGTTATAAACCGCCGCGTGCACATCACTGCAAGACTTGTAGAAAGTATGTCTCCGTGAACTGCATACCCCTTTCTCTGAACATTGGTTATCGTCTCTCGCAGATGCGTACTTCGTATGGGTGAGCATACAGGTTATTAACATCTGAGATATACTAATCTACAACTTGTATCTATATGCAGACCACCACTGTCCATGGGTGAACAACTGTGTTGGCTTCTACAACTACGGGCATTTCATCCGCTTCCTCTTCTTTGTTGACCTATCGTGCTCCTACCATGTCACCATGATTACGCGTCGCGTCTTTGATACTCTCGGGAAGCACTACTGGGTACGGCGTATCTGTGTATCTGTCGATAATATCTCTAAACTTGTCCCAGGATTCAAGTGATACCAGAGAACTGCTCTGGGTGGTCCTGAACTATGTCACATGCGTACCCGTGCTACTCATGGTGGGGGGTTTCAGGTATCTTCGGCTTTGCGTATTTCCTCGCAGGGAATCTGACAGTTAGCAGCTTGTACCATTTCTATTGTATCCTCGGGAACACCACTACCATCGAGGGGTGGGAGAAGGATAAAGTTGCGACTCTTATTCGACGAGGCAAAATCCGCGAGGTCAAGTTTCCTTATGTCCGTATCTTCCTTTCATCCCTCCTTCTCAAACTGATGTTTTGTAACACAGAATGTTGGTGCTAGGCGGAACGTTGAGTCAATGCTGGGCACAAACCCCCTCCTCTGGTGTTGTCCAAACGTCGGTCCCTTAGGCACCGGGCTCAAATACCAGCTCGCAGAGAGCGACGGTAAGTGGGTCGAGCTTTCTGCACGCGATCCACCCAAACGCGGGCATTACGAACGCTCCCACTCCTACGTGTAAAACTCTGGTGAGCCTACACCCTTCTACATTGTCCACGCACCAGAAAGGCGCTCATGCCATAGTAGCGCCCTTCCTCTTTACCTTTCTCCCTCGCTCATCGTTAAATGAAATTACCAACTGACGCGATGACATTGGCTTTCACAGGCGTCGAGGTTCAGCAATCCTGGCCCCCATCCGACCCAACCGAGCGTTACAGCGAATGGATGCAGCCCGCTTCCCCATGGACATACGACAACGACGGACCGAACCCCGGGCTCAAACCGTCAAACTCGCAGCTGCGCTCTCGCAAGCGCGGCTCTGCCACCACCGGGGTCTCTGCCGTGCCGCCGTATCATCCTGACTATGAACCGGCACAGGACGAGGGTGACGACGACGACGGCGATTATGATGATTACGGCGAGCGCTTCGCGGAGTATGAGTACGAGCAGAGCAAAAGGGCGCATGCGCGTGTGCGGCGCGGGTCAGAAGGTTACGAGGTGCGGCCGATCGACCGCGAGCAGCTGCTCGCGGAATTCATCCAGAGTCGCGCGCAGGAGGAAGGGCATTATCGACGGTATGTGCCTGAGCTGCCGAGCGAGTCGGAGAGCGAGAGCAGTGGTGGAGAAGGAGAGGAGGATTATGTTGAGGAGGGAATTGAGGATGAGGGCAACGACAAGGACGAGGACGAGGACGAGGAAGACGATGAACCGCTGGCGGTAAGAGTGGAGAAGTGGCGGTCGGGTGAGGCAATCTCGTAACGTCGCAACGTCTGTTGGACGTCTTTCCTCCGCTCTCATATTGGACTTGGATGGTTATTACATACATTACACTTAGATTGTGTTCCGACGCCGTACAATAACATATAAAGGGGCCTTCACTTACGCCCCTCATTGATATTTCCCGATAGTGCACAGCGACAGAGAGAAGTAGAAATAGCTAGAACTTGGAACAAAAACAATAAAGAGAGACGAAAAGAGATCGAACGCGTCAGGCCATACAGTGGAGATATACTCTCCACACGCCCTTGGGGTCTTTACCGTCTCCCGAGTGAACATCGCTCAGCTCGAGCACGCGAGCGCCAGGACCGTGGCCCAGCGTGACCTCCCACCGCCCACGACCACGACACTCGACTTCAGTTTTGTCGAGCCGTACGCGTATAGGCGGTGGTCGCTTCACGCGACCGACCCTCTCTTCCTTCCGTGCCCTCCTCGCCGCATCCTTCCCCCCATCACTCGCGCCCCCATCCCCCCCATCCCCTCCATCTCCCCCTCTTTCCCCTTCGCCTTCCTCACCGTCCTCCTCCTCTTCCTCCTCTTCTGCTTCCTCCTCTGCTTCCTCCTCCTCTTCTTCAGACCCATCGTCGTCGTCGTCGTCGTCAGAATCGGCAGAACGAAACATGCGCACGTCCGAGACGCGCAGTCCCCGCTCGGACGGTGCCAACCGCAAAGACCAGCTGCGCACACCATCGCGCGCGTCGAGAGCGAGCCGGCGGTGCGTCGGCGTGAGGGTGAGCGCGACGGATCGTAAAGCCGGTGCGCGCGTCTGCGCCGCTGCTGCTGGCTGGGGTTGTGGTTGTGATGGCGAGCTGGTGGATTTGCGGCCTGGCGGCACCGGTGCCGGTGCCGCAGCCGCAGTTGCTGTTGGTGTCGCTGCTGGTGGTTGGGCGTTAGCGTTGGCCGGACTGGGTGCCGCTGCGGAGGAGGGTCCGGCGATGGGTGAAGGTGAGGCAGTCGACGCTTGTGCGTGTGGTTCTTTTGCGGGGACCTTGAGCACGAGCGACGTATGTGTCTGTGGAGGGGAGGTCGCCGTGGCAGTGGACGTCGTTGTTTGCGGCGCAGAGTGCTGCGCTGCAGGTACTTTCAGCCTGATCTTCCCATTCGACGGGCGTTGTGAATCTTTGGGGACGTATTGTGGTACAGCGTAGGGAGAAGGGAGGTCGGACATTAATTTCGAGAAGTATTCCTAACAGTTCGGTTAGTCAACAGTCGACGGGAAGCAGGAGGTGGAGAACCTTGAGCTGGCGGGCTGCCTCCCAGAGAGGGGTGTGATCCTCGTTGAATTGCATTGCGTTGGCAAACACGAGCTCGACGTCCTGCGCAAATTGTCCAACATTCGAGTACTCCTTCCGCTTAAGGTGTTTCTAAGGAAACG
>QLOT01001755.1:0-11872 GCA_003313875.1 Russula aff. compacta
AAGTAGATTACGCCGCATATGTGGAGTTAGACAACAATGGCGATCGTCACTGGAGTGATTTTATGTTGGGGAATCTCGCCTATTGTCGAAGCGTACGTAGCTCGCCCACTAAATTATTCACTGGCTCATCAGAGGTATTTGTTTAGACACAGATATATAATTCCGATCCAACAACAAAGGGCGCTATGTACTGCCCACTTATTCTTGGCAGCGACAAAACAACCGTCTCTGTCGCTACGGGCCATGTTGAATACCATCCCCTCTACCTTTCATTGGGGAATGTGCACAATTCAGTCCGGCGTGCACATTGGAATGCGGTAATTCCGATCGGGTTTTTCGCTATACCTAAAGGTGCGTAATACACTACCCTTTTGCACGGCTACTTAGTTATCTGATATATGACTTGGATCAGGGGACAGAAGATATGACAACGACATTCCCTTTCAAAAATTCAAGCGACAGATGTATCACGACACGATCGCGGCTATTCTCAGCACTTTGAAGGATGGCATGACAACACCTGTCATTCATCGATGTCCTGATGGACATTTCCGGCGCATTATTTATGATCTGGGGGCATACATAGCCGACTACCCCGAGCAAGTGCACCTTGCGGGTATAGTTCAAAATTGGTGCCCAAAGTATGTATTGTCCTATATCGATCAATAATGATTAATATATCTGTTTCTCAGATGTACAGCGATGCCTGATAATCTGGATGGACCAGCGGGCCCGCGAAGTCAAGAATTCACTACAAGAATAAGCGAAATCGTAGATCCCAGAACGCTTTGGGATGAATATGGGATCGACGATGATATCACTGTGAGTTACAGTTATGCAGGCACTGCGTCCACTGACTCGGAGGCACATTGTTGTGATGATACAGCCATTTACTTTTCACTTTCCTCGTGCAGACATGCACGAAATGCTCTCAGCGGACCTACTTCATCAACTGATCAAAGGAGCGTTCAAGGATCACCTTGTTCAGTGGGTATGCGATTATCTGTACATCACACATGGAGAGACACACAGGAAAGAGATCCTGGATGATATTGATCGTCGGTAAGATATTGATTATCTTTCACGTTATCAGCTATGTATTGATTAATTAAAATCTTAATAGAATTGCCGCTGCCCCACTATTCCCTGGGCTTCGTCGCTTTCCTCATGGCAGGCGTTTCAAACAATGGACCGGGGATGATTCAAAAGCGTTAATGAAAGTACGTGTAATATTATTTGATTATTCCAGTTGATGCTAACCGTGCCTTAGGTATATCTACCCGCAATTGTTGGACACGTCCCTGCCGAGATGGTCCAATGCATCACCGCATTTCTAGACGCTTGTTACCTAGCACGCCGTGCTGACATCACTGAGAGCAGCCTTGTGGAACTTCAAATGGCAATCCAGCGATTTCATGAGCATCGTGAAATCTTTTGAACCACCGGAGTTCGACCATTGGGTTTCTCACTTCCGCGACAACACTCCCTCGTGCACTATCCCCATCAAATACTTGAATTCGGTGCACCAGGTGGACTCTGCTCATCTATAACGGAGTGAAGACACATCACAGCTGTCAAGCGACCATGGAGACGGTCCAATCGTTACAATGCGTTGGAGCAGATGTTGGTCACAAACCAACGACTAGACAAGCTTGCAGCAGCACGCGCCGATTTTGTACATCGCGGCCTACTTCCCCCTTCTCATGCCCCCCCACCAAAGCCCGTTCTGATGCCTGATGAAGCCGGGGACAGAGTTCCAGTTAACAGATACGTAACTGGAACAGTGTCTTTGGCAACCACACGTCATATGTTTCCGTTTTCTTTCTGAATGACTTTGAACTCATTGAAGCATTGGTAGGGCAGAAGTTTCCACGCTACCTTCCGGATTTAGGAAGGCACATTCACAAACCTGAGCTTGTTGATCTCACACGACGCTTTCTTCATGATCAGACCCACCGAAATGGACCAGCATCAAACCAGATCTCTATAGATGAGTGCCCAGAGATTGTCGACAAAATCTCTGTGTTCAGCTCAGCAACTGCGACTTTCTATGCCCCCAGCGATGAGTCCAGTATTCGAGGTATGCGACGTGAGCGCATTTGGTCCACACCAACATGGAGAAACCAGGGGCCACGGCGGGACTGCGCTCTGGTTGTAGAAGATGAGGCTAAGAAAGGGATGAAGGGCATGACACCCGTGCGCATCCATGCTATTCTTTTCTTTCGTTCACGCAGGAAAGACATATCCGTGCACGTTGGTGGAATGGTTTAAGAGATATGGAGCTCAGCCAGACAGGGTCACAGGGATGTGGCGGTTCAGGCCACACATGGTCGGACGTCATCGATTAACATCCGTTGTACATATAGAATCAATTCTCTGAGGCGCACACCTGTTGCCCGCTTTTGATGGTGCAACCAAAGTGCTGGTAGATTTTCATTTCTCCTACTCTCTAGATGCCTTTGAGGCTTACTTCGTTAATAAGTATGTAGACAACCAAATGTATGAGATTTGCATTTAGGGAAACATGAACAAGCAGATGTGATGCCCAAGAAACGCCTCAAGATAAGATATAAAGGGCATAAGGCCCAGCGTTAGTAACGAGCGTTATCGCATGTAGGATGCCTTACTATAATCATTAAACTGTATCATAGCAATATAATTGTCCGATCACACTAATTCAGATCGAGGCCAATTGCCTAAATTGGTCAGACGCGTGTGTGCCCCGACGCCGAATTGGGCACACCGACGCCGACCCGGCTAGTACCCGTAGCAATATATAATTCTCTGATCACACTAATTCAGATCGAGGCCAATTGCCTAAATTGGTCAGACACGTGCGTGCCCCGACGCCGAATTGGGCACACCAACGCTGACCCGGCTAGTACCCATAGCAATATATAATTCTCCGATCACACTAATTCAGGCAATCGAGGCCGATTGCCTAAATCGGTCAGACGCGTGGTGACATGCCCCAACGATTGGGCACACCGATGCTGACCCGGCTAGTACCGGTCCGCCTTAAGCCCTGATCCGGCTCAAGAAGAAGTCCGCACGCGGAATCTCGTGTGCCCTTTTCTTTTCTATCTTTTCTCGTGTGTCCCTCGTCTCCCCTCGCTTCGCATCGTATCGCTTCGCCTCGTCCCGACCTCACGCCCACGAAACCGCCCCATCTCGTCACGCCCCGACGCCTTCGCTTCCCCTTGCGCTCTATCGACAACTCTGCACCTTCTGCCTGCCGCTTACCGACACTTATCAATCGCGTCCTCAAGTGATCCCCCTTTTCCCATCTATCTTTCAAGACATCTCGGGCGCTACTACAGCACTAGGCGTGCGTACAGTGCAGACTGCGTGGCCCGACCTCGGCGTGGGTAGAGGAGAAGACCAAGTATATATACTCGTAGTGTCAACAACAAATCATGTAACTTATGGGTCTGCTTTGGGAGAAAAATTGGTGGACTTGACGGATTTGGCGATAAGTTGGTGGACTTGACGGATTTGGCGATCGCCGTCAGAATTGGGTGACTTGGGTGACTTGGTGTAGGGGCCCTGGGACAGGAATCGGTCCATCACCAGGCGGGTACTCCTCCTCAGAGGACGAGAGATGGTCTGGGAGTGTGGTGTTGGCTGTCGTGGGGGAGTGACACAGGTGGGGGATGGAGACGGCTGGAGCGACGAGGAGGATCCATCGAGGAGCTCAGTAGACATAGTCTAGTTGTGGTATTGACAGTACCGTTCTTTGCAGAAGGACCAGTGTTCGAGAGCGTGTGAGTGGGTGTAGTGGGGTTTGCAATGGTGAGTAAGGGGGCGAGAGAGCACTTTGTGGGCACAAGGGCATGGTTTAAACTCGTGGAATTGGTGGGTGGTGTAGGGGGGAGAGTGGAGCAGGGACCTGAGGAATTGTTTCGACTGGGACTCCAGGGTGGATTGCTGGGGCTTTGGAGGTGCGCTCGTCGTCCTTTTATCTTCTGCAGTGGTTGGTGTCTGTGGTATTCCTGAATGAGATCCGGCGCATGCACCTGGTCAGCTGGTTCCCAGGTGTTGTCGCTTTCTGGGTATCCCTTCCATTTGATGAGATACTGGAGCGCTCCACTCCTGCCACGTCGTCGGTGACTCCTTATCTGCTCCACTTCGTATTGTTCTTCTCCACCTATGAGGTCAGGGGGTGGCCGAGAATAGTTTGGTCCATGCGCTGTCGTTTCGTGATAGGGTGATAGGAGGGAAGCATGGAATACGTCATGGATCTGCCAGGCAAGGGGGAGTTCCAGTTGGTACGCCACTGGGGATATTTCCTTCTGGATCTTGAAGGGGCCATATCTTTTCGGAGTTAATTTGGAGCTTTGGTGTGGGAGTCGAAGATGAGTGGCTTCCAACCAGACCTGGTCTCCTGGTCGGAACTGGGATGGAGGGGCTGTCCCAGCCTTCTTATTGATGGCCTGTACTGCTTCTCGTCTCGCTTCCATCATTCGCTCCACTCTTTTCTCCGCCGTTTCATTATCTGAGGGAATGATGCTTTGTGGAGCGAGGATAGGTTCATACCCCAACAGGATTTGATTGGGCGATAGCGCTGTGGTGGCATTGATCCGGTTATTGTGTACTGCTGTGGCCATTGTGATCCATTGCGTCCAGTCTTCAGGGTGCATTGCTGTCACCGTTCGAAGGTATTGCTCCACCCATTGGTTCTTCCGTTCTGTCAGCCCATCCGTTTGGGGATGGAAGGCAGTGGATAGGTTTTGTGCGATTCCCAGCTTCTTTGCGAGTGCCCGACCAAAGTGGGATGTGAACCAAGGGTCCCTGTCACTAATAACTTTAGTGGGAAGTCCAAACCATCGATAGATGTTGTCCAAGTATAGCTGAGCAATTCCTAGTCCCAATATGGTTGTGGAGCATGATAGGAATACTGCCGCTCTTGAGCATCCATGGTCTACAATGGTGAGAATGGTGTCAATTCCCCTGTGTGAGGGAAGTCCGGTGATTAGGTCCATCGCCACCGTCTTGAATGGTAGGGTGTGTTCCTTGGTGGGAATGCGATATAAAGGGGTGTGTTTTCGGTGGGTGATTATCTTTGTTTGTTGGCATACTGCACATCCTTTGATATAGTCTGCGATCCATGTCTTCATCCCTGGCCACCAGTGGGTTTGTTGCACCTTTCACAGTGTTTCATCTCTCCCAGGGTGTCCCGCCGGGTGTGTCATGTGCCTTACTGACAATTGCTCTTTTGACCTCTTTGACATTTGGCACAATGGTTTGCCCTTGGGCAGTGGTGGCAGCCCATATTCGGTGTGGGGGTATCAGGACGATGTCTTTGTTGTCTTCTGCTCCTTGGTCCACTCCAGGGGGTCGGGATAGTGCATCGGCAGTGGTATTAGTCTTTCCAGGTATGTATTCCAGTTCATAGTCATATTCTTGTAGGTCTGCATGCCACCTGGCTGTTCGTCGGTTTAGGTTCCTTGGGGACTTCCAGTACTGCAAATTGGCATGGTCGGTGTGGATGATAAAGGGCATCTTGGTCCATCCCAGGTAGTGTCGCCAGTGGGCCAGAGCTTTCATTACTGCCAGTAGTTCTCGCTCATAGATGTCATAGTTTCGTTCAGTGGGTGTGAAGGTGGCCGAGTAATAAGCAATGGGGTGGAGGACCGGTTTGTGGCATTTAGCTAGTGTAGGGGTAGTGTGTTCTCCCTCCTGCGAGAGTACAGCGCCCACGCCATAAGCAGAGGCATCAACCTGGAGCACAAAGCATTTGTCAAAGTCCAGTTGATTGAGGACTGGGCTGCTACACATGCGAGTTTTGAGTTCCTCGAACGCTCGTTGGTGGGCAGGTGTCCAATGCCAGACAGTAGCCTTCTTAGTTAAGTCCAGGAGGGGCCAAGCAATGCCAGAGTAGTTGGGGACGAAGTATTGATAGTATCCAGTGAAGCCCAGGAATTTGCGCACATCAGTAGGGTTTCTTGGAGGGGTCCAGTCAGCGACACCTTGGAGCTTCTTTGGGTGCATCTTTAGTTGGTTGTTGCCCATGATAACTCCGAGGTATTCAATCTCCTTTTGTTCGAACTCGCACTTCTCTGGCTTGAGGTAGAGGTCATTTTGTTTTAGTTTGTTGAGGATACTGTGTACATAGGCCTGGTGTCGTTGTACATGTTGGTCCTCCGTTTCATGGGGATATCGGGCTGTGTGGATGGCCAAGTCATCCATATAGACAGAGAACCATCCTTGGCCCACCTCACTCCGAAAGATGGTGTTCATCATCATTTGGAAGGTGGCAGGGGAGTTGGTAAGGCCAAAGAACATAACCGTGGGCTCGAACAATCCTTCTGGGGTGAGGAAGGCAGCTTTCCATTCGTCCCCCTTTTTGATGTGCACATTGTTGTATCCCCATCAAACATCGAACTTAGTGAAGAGTGTGCATCCACTAAGCCGGTCGATGACCTGGGGAATGAGAGGGGAGACATTGCAGTTTTGTTTAGTCCATTTGTTGATCAGTCGATAATCCTGCACTGGTCGCAGCTTGCCATCCTTTTTTTTGACAAAGAAGAAACTGGCCGCATAGGGGGATTTGGAATTTCGGATAGTGCCCCTGGACAGGTGTTCCTGCACAAACTTGTGAGCCTCCAGTTTCTCTTCCTGGGTGAGGGGGTAGAGTCGTCCTGGTAGTGTGGAAGGTGCACTGGGTAGGAGTTCAATAGCATGGTCCCATATTGTGTATTGTGGGAGCCGTTGTGATTCTTGTTCACTGAATACCTTGGCATGCCTTTGGTATTCATCTGGGACTTTTGGGACGTTGGTGGTTGCTGGGGCGTTGAGTGTGACTTTCCCAACAAAGTATTGATCTCTGGAGAGCGGTCGAGGGACATTCTTTGTTCTAGGGACAAATCGGGCCTTGTGTGCATTAGGGGCCCTTAGGACAATTGGCAATTGGGTGGTGTCGATCCATCCTTGTTTCCAGTCGATCTTGGGTTGGGTAGCAGCAAACCAGGGGTAGCCTAGTATCGCCTTGTGTTCCCCTAGGTCTGACAGGAAGAACTGATGTTTGGTGCGTTGGGTTCCTGTCTGGATTTCCAGGTCCGTGTAATATTTGAGACTGCCGCTTTTGTTTTCTGTCCCGTCGACGTTGTATAGTGGTCTAGGTTTCTCCAGTTGCTTGATGGGTAGTCGAAGCCATTTCGCATACTGCAGGTTCATGAAGTTTTCGGTAGCCCCTGAGTCGATAAGGGCTATTCTGTCGGCTCTTTTCATGATTGAATGCGCATAGAATCGAACAGTCATCGATTTCCAAGCAGATATATACACATTATCACTGTTGCTTCGCCTAATCAGTGCCACTCTGATCAGGCAGTGGGAAAATCCTCAGCTACGCCCATCTCATGGGCAAGGCGTTCTTTCTCCGCCATCGACATCCTCTCCAGGTGTGCACGCACTGTGGCTACAGTGTCGTTCATTGCTGGGCCTGGTAGGTCTTCTTCTTCTTCTGGGTCGAAGTCCATATAGTTGACTTGTTTCTTGGTGGTGTCTCTTTGTGGGCAATTGCATGCGAAATGTCCTATCTTGCCACAGGTGAAGCAAGTGTTACTTCCTGTTCCCTGGGCTACTCGGCCTTGGAGGTTTCGATTGTTCGTTTGTGGTCTTTGTCTCCAATTGCCTTGGTTTCTATTGCGCCAATTAGTAGGGGCACAGCCCCTTCCTATGTCCATTGGAACCGGGACATTATTCATGGATGGGGGTGCAGTGGAAGAGTTGTAGACTGGTCGGCTTGCTTGTCCTCCTTGGTAGTTTCTGGGTCTGGTGAAGAAGGGTCGTCTGATAGGGTTGTTAAGCCGCTGATAGGTGTTGCCTCCTCCTTGGTATCCCTGATGCTTCAATATTCCTTTGATTAGGGACTTTCCTTGCGCTAGGTGTTTGACTCGTTCTTTGAGGGATTGGTAGTCCACAGGGAAAGGAGGTTTGAGGGTGTCCCATAGGATGGATTCTGGCAATCCTTTGAGGAACATATTGAAGGTCTCCTGGTTGCCTTGAGTGTAGTCGGCTTTCCGGGCCAGCCCTTCAAATTCAGCTACATAGGCATTGTAGTCATTGTTCCTCATCTTGCAGTTCTTGAGCTTGATCCTGGCATGTTGAGGGGCTTGGGTGTCCTGGAATTGCTCTCTAAATTCCACTAGGAACTGATCCCATAGTGCTTCGATATTGTCTGCCACTGGGTCGAGTGCATCGAGCCAGGCTCCCATGTCTCTAACCCATTGGGCTGGTTCCTCGCCTTTGATGAGGGTGAGGGTGAATGTGACTTTCTTGTAAGGGGAGTTGTATCTGGCCACATCGGAATTGAGGCGTAGATATCCTTTGACTTCTTCAATGAAGTTGTTTGCCTTGGAACGGTCGCCATAGAATATCTGGGGTAATCCTCCCATGGCCTTGACTTCTGCTGTGACTGGTATTGGTTGTTGTCCGGCCGCTGGAGGACCGCCAGCTGGCTGCCCTCCTCCTGGTGGTCCGCCCGGGCCTCCTGGGCCAGAACCACCTCCTCCAGGGGGTCCTGTACGTCTGAGGGCCTGTTGGAGCCTTTCGGTGATGCGCTGCGCTCTGTCTGCCCCTTGTCCTCCCAATCCTCCAAATGCAGATGGGATGTGGACTGAGATTGGGGTCGTCGATGTGACTGCTGTTGTTGTCTGAGTTTGGGTCGTCATGGTTGGTTCTTCGGTTATTGGGGACAGTGTGTGGAATAGTGGCGTTAGGGGGCTGTTCTTGACTTCTGGGTCGATGGGTGCTTGTCTGATTTGAGTGTCGATTTCCTGCTCCGGTTCCTCTGGTTCGTCTTCGTCTTCAGAGCCTTGGTTGGAAATATCGCTGTCGCCTTCTTGGCTAGTAGAGTCGTACTTGTGCAATGTGTTGAGTTGTTCTGTGGTTTTGTACCACTGGTTCAAGGAATCCCACTGGACTGCTGTCCACCGTCCTTGATACAGGCACACTTGTCTGAGGCTTGATTCGATCTTCTTGTTGCTGTCTTTGCACACTAGTGCGATAGTGTGTCCTCTTCTATTCTTTGGATGTGTGGTGCCTAGGACTGCTACGAGGGTGTTGGGTCTTGTTATACCCACTTCTTCCGATGCAAGGATAGTTGCTCTGTAGGCATTCTTCTGGCTGCTGCTAGCCGTTTTGAACAAAGTTGAGTCTAATGTCACCGCCAAGGGTTTGGCCACAACAATAGACCAAGTCGAGAGTTGCCTAGTAGTTCTTCAAGAGGTTGAGCTAAGTCTCACAGTGACTTAGACGACTGATAGTGTAGGAGTTACCGCTTGCTGCACTACAATGCAGTAGCCACTCCTCTGAGGGGGAAAGGGGAAAGGAAAGGGGAACGATATGAATTGAGACAGGAGACTCAACTTGCCGTCCTGGGGACGTCAAGGAGTCCTACTTATACTACCAGACAAGTACTAAGAATAACTATGCCAGCGCATTACTCCACTATGACTAGGTATCCTAAGAATAACCACTCCACAGTGAGTCATGATCTGGTACAGTAATAGAACACTCCACAATGACTCTTGTATCGTACAATAATAGCACAACTCCACAGTGACTCACCGCTCCATAATGACTCGTCGAGCTCCACACATGGCCAGTTCCAGAACTTACAGGAGCGCGGTGCACAGCACCACTCCAGGCCGGTTGCATATGTGGTGTCTACAGGCTTTCTGAGTCTTTGAATTCCTGCAGAGGTGAGGCACACAAGTTTTGCAGGTGCAATCTCCAGCCGATATTCAAGGATGTCATCTGTGCTTGCATGTCTTCGCAAGCTATGGATCTTTATAATGAGATCTTTAAGATCACAATCTTCCTCTTCTCCATTGTCCATGCTGAAAGCCATAGATGAGAAATGTTGCATAAGCAGCTTTGATAGTGTCCCTAAAACATCTTGATATGACTCCTGCTCTCTGATAGGCATGTTCAGAAGCTGAGTAATAAGGTCCACCTCCAGTGCTAAACAACAAAGAGCACGGAGAACAATGCTTGGCCACAGGATAGCATGGAAATGCTTGATGATGGTATCTTTGAGCCCCCATTCAAAATGTAGCTCACAGAGGTGAGCTATCTTTGGGAGGTCAGGCTCATGTTCCCACTGGGGTGGTGTGTGAGTGCAGTGCGCCCCAGCATCTGTTGCACTTGTGATTGGATTGGTATATGAAAAAAGGACATCAAGGTTGGGAAAAGAGTGTGGGATGGCCTTGGCCAGGGATGGCTTCTTGGAGCTGAGATGCCCATGTGAGTTAGTGTGCAGCTCATGGCGCAGTGCATTACACCATGTGGTAAGAAACTCAGGGAGCTCAGCACATGTGAGGGATTGAGCAGCCTCAAGGAGCTCATCACCAAAACCACACTTTGCAAGCCCATGGGCAGTTCCAGGTCCACAGCGCAGGAGACCAGCAGGGTGGTAATCACCACCAGAGAGAAGCCCAATCAGAATGAGTCTACCACGAGTGAGCTGAACAGATGGATGTGCAAGGATATTGGCAGAGGTATAGACAGTTGAATGGTTACCATCCACATGACCATCAGCATTCTTTGTAGCATGCTTGCTGTTTCCAGTGAGATTAACACCTGGGCTAGATTATGAAGTGAGTATCGTTGAACTGAGCAGCATAAAAGGTTACTACACACTTGCAAATGACCACTTTGGCACCAAATAAGAAGTTGTCAACATCATCCAACAATATTGCATCAATGACACCTGTACTATTCAGGTGAGCAAGCTCAGCTTCTGCCTCTCCAGGGGCCTTGAGGAGACAAGACAGGAGTTGAGCATACAACCACTGAATAACGAAGGTCAAATGCACCATCCTCCACTCAAAGCCAAATGCTTCAATCATGCCCTTCATGCTATCGACCAGCCAGTGCTTCTCCCCAGAGATTTGCTTTCCGCGCTTGATTTTGGGTCACTTGGGTCTATCAAAGATGAAGAGGGAGAGAAATGGTGCACTCATGAGCCATGCACACTGGAAGTGTCACCGCCAAGGGTTGGACAGCAACAAAAGACTATAGCTAAGTCTCTACTGTGACTTAGAAAACAGATAGAGCAGTATGGGTTCCCGCTTGCAGTGCTGCAACACTGTAGCCACCCTTTAGAATAGAGAATAGATGGAGAGTAAAGTCACTGTGATTGACAGGAGACTCAACTTGCCGGTACAAGGTAGCTACGAGTCTCTACTTATAGAGGGGAGGGATCCTAGGATCCCGAAAGGGTAACTGTACTCGATATAGTAGGCTGAAAGGAAGACACGAACTGGGAACAAAGGGAGCATCAAAAGGAGAACAAAGGCTGCGTCAAAAAGGGGTTAACATGGGGTCATAAGGACCCGAGAGAGCATCTGATCCTCGGAGAACAATGAGGGTCGCTTAGGAATGGGGGTGCAGTCCAAAAACATCGTACAGTGCCTCAGGCGCACACACGAGCAAACAGTCCAATCAGACTCCTGGCCGGTTCCACAACTTACAGGAGCGCAAGCAGTTGAATGCTTACCCCAGGCCGGTTACAGGAAGAACAGTGTTCATAATTCCAGATTCTCACCTTCTCGTCCATATGCAGCATGAAAGAACCAGATTGATGCATCAATTCCAATGTGAAGACCCCTAAGATTGGCAGGATTCCCCTCAAATCCATCCACAACAGCCAGGTGGGTGAGAGACTGCAGTTTTCTGGAGGGTTGAAGAATCTAAGCATGAACTTCAGCATACAAACAGCCCAATGTGCAAAGATGCTCACATCCCAAAGGCCAGTTACGCCCATCCTGTTTTGACTTGTCCTGGTTCCAGTTTGAGGCAGTGTTGTGGACTTGTACCTGTACTATAATTTTCTCCGGACTGGTTCTGCTTACATCATGTTCTCCTT
>QLOT01001758.1:0-11064 GCA_003313875.1 Russula aff. compacta
ACCAATAAGCATTATTCTGTCATTTTTCTCCCACTCGTCTGCTTTACGTCCCCCACACCTATCCTACAAAAGATACCGGTTGAATTGTAAAGAAAGAAGAAAATGAAGTTGCTGTTGCACCGACAACGGTAGTGGTTTCGACATCAGGGGGGGTAGTCGGATCGGGGGTCGAGATGTCCACGGGAATGTCCCCGTTGGAGTCGGGCTCTCCAAACGAGACCGCCGCACCTTGCGGGGCGACGATCAGACGGGGAATTAAATCCAAGTCACTGTCCCGAGCACGCAAAAACGTCACAGCCGTCCTTGTCGCGCCGCCTGCCGTACTGGTCGGAGCCAATTCTGTACACATTCATCAATCATCCCGTTCAATCCTAGAGATTCAAGCCGCGACAGTCACTTACGAGGGACTTGGACAGCGCGAGGATCAGTACCACGTCGCATAGGCACAGCGGACACGGCGAGAGGTGCAAGAACAGCAATCAAGAGCGATGGTGTAAAGTAACGCATTTATAATGGAGTGAGAAGTGATCACGGAGGACGGATCAGTATGCTTGGTGAGATTGGAAAACAAATATGACTAGACGCGCGACTAGGTTAGCCTGCAGGAAGACTTGAATAGACGAAGGGAAAGGTACTGACCGAGGAATGAAGTAACGCAGAAGGACAATGCAGATAGGAGGAAAGTGGGAAGGTTGACTTGTGTGGTCCAGCAGCTGTAGGAGCGGCCCTGATTTATAGTCCAAAGTTTTGTAGGCTCGTCATCATCGGGCTCTGCCCGTTGTTTGAGCCTGCTGCCAGCCAGCTCGCCTGAGGTGATCATAAGCCTACGCTATGCACTGGGTATTGATGTTGTGCGCCTCTTTCAGTTGATTGCCACTGCAGCGCCTTCCTCAACGATGGCTATTCAAAGCTATCGATTACGTTAAGCATACAATGGCAAGCAGCAGCTTCGATCGGCTTTTAGGAGCCGCGCTGATTGATGGTCTCCGAGATGGTCGAGGCCTGCGGCCTCGCTTGCATCCAATATATCAACGGCGAGGTTGGAAAGCGGGAGCACTGTCACTGGTGAACTGACTTTTCGGGCAAACACGGCAGCACGTGCCACAGTTCGGGTATGTCGGAACTGCTGCCGTCAACTTGAAGCGAGGCCGAGGCAGGATCTCACTGGTAGTTTGGATGATATTACAGTACATAGACAGAGGAACACAAATGAAGATATAGGATCACAGACAGCATATAGTTCTAACACAAATTTGTTTTTGCAAGTTACGAACAATCCCAGATTTGAGTAATTCACAGCAGAACTGACTTGACTGCGAGCGCCAGCCTCACGTGATGATGGTAGTTCCGGCATACTGTACCCGAGCTGTCGCGCGTGCTGCCGTGCTGCCCGAAAAGTTTGGTCTGTTCTCCCGTGCTCGCCGATTTTCAACCTCGCCATTGATATTTTGGTTTCAAGCGAGGCCGCAGGCCACGACCCAGAACCAGGGGCCATCGATTGGTGTGGCTCCCAAAAGCCGATCGAAGCTCTGCTTACAGTGACGCATGTTACGGCATATATTCGAAAACTCCCTCATGTCGGCCTGGCGTCATTCCAGCGATGAAATGACTAGTCACTTGGCCATTCATACAAGAAAAAAAAATGATGCGCGAACCCTTCCAGCCTAGTGTACTGTGCGGCTTGTGATGAGACACCCAGCATGTTCCCGTTCCGTCTTGATCTCGACTTTCATTCTATAAAAACTTGATAGCTTTGAATAGGCATCGGATGGCAATCAAAGAGGCGCACACTGCAATACCCAGTGCATAGCCTGGGCCCATTATCACCTCAGGCGAGCTAGCTGGCGGAAAACTCAAACAACAGTCAGAGTGTCACCGCCACAGGTTTACCGCAACAGTAGAGTTAAAGCCGAATGTGCGTTTTGACTGTCTTGAGGGCGAGAGCTAGATCTCTCAGTGATCTAGACGACTGACAGAGAAGGGTTCCCGCTTCAGCGTACATCCTAAAACCACCCTACGAAGCAAAGATGACTAGTACTCAAGACTTGCCGAACTATGGTGCCTTAGAGCCCCTACTTATCGTACAGAACAACTACTCCACAGCATCATACACAGATCATAGGCTCCACTGCTCCTCAGAAGACGTCACAAGCACCACTAGACATGGCCAGTTCTAGAACTTACAGGAGTGTGATGCCTTACCATTACACAGAGCCCGACGATGACGAGTCTACTGAACTTTGGCCTGTAAATCAGGGCTGCTCCCGCCCAGCTGGCTCACACAAGTCGACCCTCCCACTTCCCTCTTATCTGCATTGCCTTTCTGTGTTACTTTATTTCTCGGTCAGTGCCCTTCCCTTCGTCCACCCTCCTTCCCGACAACCTCCGAGCTAGTCTTCCTGCAGGCTGACCTAGTCGCGCGTCTAGTCACGATCTCTCTTGGCTGCTTTTCTTGCACCTCTCGGCGTGTCCGCTGTGCCTACGCGACGCGGTACTGATCCTCGCGCTGTCTCAGCGAAGGATATCCCGACTTATCTTATCGTCTCACCTACATCCATACTAGAACCGAACAACGATACGTACGGTGCTTGCAAAGTCTCCAATGGCGACTTCTCCTGTACTACATCGCAATCAGCATACCCACCCCAGCAAACATATCTCGGCCATGTTCAGCGCCGTCTTGGATGATAGCACAGCACAGAGCAAATCCGCGTCTACTCATGCGTACGCAATAACTCGTCTCGTTCATACCTTCAAGCATGGACAATGTGTTATCATGATGTGAATCATCGCTTGTTCTCCCTCGGTGTTCCTCAGTGCGAATCGGAGTATTCGAGGTGAGCGTGCTAAGGATTGGGTGGTGGTGGTGGTAGTGGGGGGGGCTGCATCCTGTGGTACCAGAAGGTTGGTCGGATGAGCGCATACATCTGCGTTGATTAATAGTAGGTTCGCTCGAAACTAGTTTTGGATTGGTAAGTCCTAGAGGCACAAGAGTCTCCGCGTGGAGTAGACAGTCAGTCATTTGTCCCGAGCACATGGTCAAGGCAGACGGCCCCGCCAAATTTCGATTCTATCGCCAAATTGGTTTTTTCTCAACACGACATATGTCGAATGGATCCGCATGATGATATACTGTACTTACCACATATAATTCCAAACCATATATTAGGAATATTTTATGAGTAATAACACTTCTTTTTCCGAAGAATTTGTATCCCGCGTGCATGTAGTTATTGACAAAGAGGCAGTCACGCGTAGGGCGTGGTATGTATGACTGGGTGTGGCTATCGCTGGCCCGTTGGGGTGTTGGGGAGGAAGATGATGGGGTGATGTGCACTTCGAGGCCGAAATCAACCGTGCGTCGAGTGTGGTGTAGATGATGCTGTCATCCCGGGTCCCAAGCCAAGCCACGAGGTTTCGCGCACACCTGTGTATCCTCCAAGAAGTGTAGAGTCGCACTGTATTGGGTCATTAAAGAGATGGTCTAATGTCCGAAGTCTGTCGTGCGCGGCACCTTCCAGTCGTAAGTTGGGCAGTTGAGGAGTACAATATTCGACGGTTTGAGGTAGATCAAGCGTGTCCTGTGACGAACCTGAATAAGTTGGATGAATTGGCGCGCGACGCCGGAATTTTGCGTGGTTGCCCTTTCCCTTTGTGGCCTGGAGGCCTGAAGTTGAAATCCTTGAAGTTCCATCACCTTTTTGGGGGGCGGATTATGGGGCGTAGTCTACCATCTGGTGGCTCCTAAATTATAGCAGATTGGTTTAGAGTATGGTTACTTACAAAGCAAACTCTTATGATGGACCATTACAATTTGCGACATAATCATATGACCGTCATGCGTCCTGGGTGCCACACAGTGCACACTACGTTCAAGATATCATATAAAGAGACCCAGGTGCGGTCAGGGTAACAAGATAATTAGTTATTAGGGTAAGAAGGACGAGTACAGAAGACAGTACGCGCTGATTAGATGAGACCAATAGCGAATGGGATGGAAAGCGGAGAACGCTTTTCAATCATATATCTTCCGGAGATTTTGCTACCCATATTCCTCGTTCCACGCAGTGGAACACTACAGGGTGACCGGAGAGTCGCCGGGCGGCGACAAACTGTCTAATGGCTTCTAGAACAGGCCCCGATGGTCGTCTCCACCGCAAAAAAAGATTTTCCAGTGCAGGTAACATTTCCGTTACTCTTTCTCTGGTGAGCTCTTGTAGGGCGGCAGTAATATGTAGCTCAGGTTCCTGAGTTAGATACAGATCCTTCACAGCGGTAAACAGTCGGAAAAGTTCCAACCATTGGGTGTTCTCAGTGTTGTCTGGAAGATGTGATCGTCTATATCGACGCCCGCTGATGTCGAGGCGTTTTAAAGTAGAGAGAGAGGCCAAGGCCGAGCTACAGACTTGTGTAAGAGAGGAAAGTTGCCAATCTGACTCGCTGGACGAGATTCCCAACGTGAGCCTTGCGCGATCGACTGCCCCGGTAAGCGAAAAAAGTGACATCCCAGCGGACTTGTCATCAAAATTCACGTCAGCTTTATCGAATGCATTGAGCTTTTCTGTCCGACTGATAAACTGGCGAAGTTGCGGAGTGTGGAATATGAGTTGGTTGAAGAAGAATATACAGAGGTCGTCGAGGAGAGGGACATCAATTTGGGAGCCGAGGTCCTCCAGGTAGTCGCTGACTCCTTTGAACCGTAGTGAGGTGAGAGCGGGGAGGAGAGTGCGTGTTGGCGGAGGTAGACGACGGCTGGCTCGATCGGGGCCAGATCGAGGGGAATCGAATTCAAGGCGAAGTGTTGTAAGCCTTGTCATCGCGGACAAGCAAGTGGTCATAGTCTTCGGTGAAATGTACCCGGAATGGGGAATATCCCGAAGGTCAAGAATGACAAGGTCAGGGGCGGACAATAGTAACTTTGGGGATGCTGGAAATGGAATGTTTTTCAAGAAGAGGTGTCGTAGATGCGGAGCATATCCGCTCAGGAGTGGAAAGAGTGGAGGGCATTCACCATACACGGCAATCGCCAGAGATGTCAACGTCAGGAATGGCCCCTGCATCACTGTCATGAATCTTTCTAATATTGAACCAGGAACACACCCGAAATCGATTTTACGTAGGCGATCGTTGTGCTCGAGTGCGGCGATGATGTTGTCCGCACCCTCCTCCAGCGACGTAGGGTCGTCGTCGTCGTCCTGGCCCCATACGTTGATAGGCAACGCTGGCCATATATTTAGCATCTGCCTTACAGGTCGTTTTGGGGTGCAGAGAAGTTGCAGATCCAGGCGATGTGGTGACGCAAAAACGACGGATCGCCATCTTCGGCACACGTGCACCAGCGTAAGCCATTCTTCCTCGCAAGCTTTGTCCACATAGATGCTAAATACCTCCAGAAGCACATCATCTGGGAATGATCCGATTTCCATCCGTCGGTGACGTGGGGCTGTACCACATAACTTAGTAGTCATGCCCAAGGCGGACCTGTACACTGCCACGAACCTTGATCAGCTTGATCCTCTGCGAGCGATGACACTTTCTCGCAACGTGCAGGACCATTCCCCAGATTCGAGCCCATGAAAGTCAGTATTAAAGAGGTAGGGGTTGTAACGATACTACTTTGCTGAGAGAGCAGACGATTAATCGAATATAGAGCAGACCGAAACAACGACGAATTGCGACTTCAGGTTGTTATCACGTGCATAGATCGTGTTGGCGCGTGCGCGCGTTCACGGTACTGTATATTGTTGTCCCCTACAGACAACACGCGCGCGTCCGCGGTTCCTCACTCAACCCTAAGGCCTAAGGTTTGCAACACCCATACTCAAAGTGCTACATGGCTAATAACACACACCACCTTCGAAAGTACATTATGACCGTGTTTCGTCACCGTTCTCGCCCGCCTCGCCAAGGCGGTGGGTAGCATGGTGCCAAGCAATCCTGGGCCTATTTGGATGGCACGGTTAGGCCCGCCAAGATCAAAAACGTACAGTTACACAAACCCTGACCTTTCGATTCCCACCAGGCCTTGGACGTGTTCGGCTGGCACCCGCTTGGCTTTTTGGCAAGCCGTCACATGCTGTCACTAAAAGGAGGGCCAAACTCAATTAGGCGAGGTGACCAGGGCATGGTTGCTGATTTCGGATTTCCCATATTCAGTTTTTAGCGCCACCGGTGAGGAAGGCAGTTCCTAGGAACTAGTGTTGCCGCAGAGTGGTAGTTGACTCGGAGTTGGCCGGAGTTGACATTAGATCGCCATATATAGATTAGAATACTATATTTGGAATTCCGCCACATGGCCCACAACTTGGCACAACAAAAGCAGTTGCAGCTGCATGCAGTTGTGCTCGTGAGCGTGCACATCAAGCTTGCGCTGATTAATAATAATATCTTGCCTTATATCTCTTGTGATACCTTCTGTTCTCTCTGTGGCAATCCCACCAGCAAATTTTTCTTTGGCAACAATCAATACACTATTTCTATGGGCTTTGATGACTTGGACATTGACACGTTGACAGCTAGGTCACCGCTTGAGACTGGCAGGTCACCGGCCAGTGGCCACTACTTGCTAGTGTCTGCTGTCGTACATGCCACTAGCCTGCTTTGCATGTATTCTGGTACATTCTAGATGGCTTTTACTCATTTATATAGTGACAATAAGATTTATTTTCTGACTGAAACTGGCATCATTGAGGACGCCCCACATGCATCACCTGCGCCCAGATGGACACTTTTCTTCCTTTCTGAGTTCACATCTCCATACACACAGCTCTCAACTACAAGAGGCTGACACAGTGGCGTCACAAGTTCCACATGTATCATCTCTTGCTCCGAATCTGTATGGCTACTTTGGCCCTACTCCATCCGGCCCACTGTCTGGCATGGCCCATATGGGCCATATGCCATATTTTCCGACTGCAGGCTTCTCACACGGCAATAATTATATTGGCATACTAAATATTGAGTCACCAACTCGGTCTGGTCAGACTAAGAAGCAAAAGTGGAGGGATGGAGATGCTGCTCCATCTCAAAAGCACAAAGGTAAGTCTGCTTTGTTATGCATAAATATAATGTAATAACCCACAACTTGCACAACAGCGATGAAACAGACTTCATTGAATGCTGGTGGACAAATTCAGCATCTCAACAGTGCACGATGTGGAGTTGGCCCCACAACATCTGAGGCAATCACTGATGGTCCATCACAGGGCTCAGGATGGGCTAGCGATGTGCAGCCTGTCCCACCTGCTTTTTCTGTGTCACCTATGGACTTTCATGCCCAGCACTTCACAAAGGTGTCCAAGAAGCATGATCCACATGTGAGCAATGTTTGGATGTGGTTCTGGCCTACAGAATCCAAAGAAATATCTATGCCACTGAACGCTAATGAGCCAATCTTATCTCATCGCCCAAAGTCTCCAGCCATTGTGTGCAATCTCTGCTGGAAAGATGAGAACTGGAAGGCATATAAAACATGCGATGGGATTGTAACAACGCTGCATAATCATCTGATGACCAGTCATAAGGTAATTTATGAAGGTTATCTACACACAGAAGCACAGATGATAGGGCGCCATGCGTGTCAACTGGTTTGTCCAGATGATGAGCAGTTCAATTTGACAGGGTTCCTTGAGCGTCTGCTCCAGTGGATAGTCATTGATAACCAGGTACGTCCTCCTTTATAGGTTCACCAATGTATACACTCTGACATGTTTATAGTCGCTCAGTGTTATTGATAATAGTTTCGCATGCTAATCACATATCTTGGCCGTGCCACTGGCCTCAAAAATGGTGATCTCCCACACCAAACGAAAGCCCAATCATTGCTTCAAAGTGCATATAAAAAAGAGTACAAAAGTCTCAAAGACAATCTACAAGTTCGTCCTGTTATTCTACTCTAAACTTGATCACTAACACTTTGCCGACATCAGCTCGCACTTGGCCGCATATCTCTGACCACTGACTTGTGGTCTGATGTAAACCTCTGCTCTTTTATGGTGGTTATGGCTCATTGGGTGGCCAGGGGGAAGAGTGGCCAATTAGAGCTTTGTGCTGCTCTGATTGCATTTTGTGAAGTCATCGGTAGCCATTCCGGTGAGAATCTTGGCAAGATCTTGATGGATATCATCCAAAATACTGGAATTACTCACAAGGTATGCTTATTTTACTTCTGCTAATAGATGTATCTTAAAGTTTTCAAAGATCAGCCAGATCACACTTGATAACACGTCCAACAACAACAAGATGATGGAGAAGCTGGAGTTGCTTCTTCATGCCTACGATCATATAATCCAATTCCATCACGTCAGAAATCGTGTTTGGTATGGCATTATTTTCTATTGTAAGGGTTTATTAATACTGATTGATCAATGCGATTAGGTGCTTTGTGCACATTATCAATATCTCGGTTCAGCATATCTTATCAGATCTCAAGGACAATGACCACTTCAAGGACTACATACTCTCGCTACCGCTTGATACTATGCTGAGTATGGACGCATATGGTAATGCACTCAGAAAGGACCCTATAGGACGCGCTCGGCAGCTAGTCTCAGACTGCTGGGCCTTGGGTCAATGCTGGAACGGTATTTGCAACGAGATCAAGAAGGGCAACAGTACAAAATCATGGCCAAAATTGATCATTGATTTTGACAGCCCAACTCTCCCCAATTCTCAGAAAACTGGTGGTGAGCTCCCTGAGGTCCAGCTTCTCCACGACTGTGAGACGTGTTGGTCTTCGACCTTTCTAATGATCACACATGTCCTTACTTTATATCCAGTAAGATCTAATCATATCATGATGATACCTTCGACGCTAATGCTGCAATGCAGGCATTGCGTCGCTACATCACAGAGTCTAATATTGAGACTCTTCAAGATCATTTCCTCTCCTCAGATGAGTGCAAAGTTCTGCGTGATATCTATCTAATCTTGTGGCTTCCACACAGTGCTCAAGAGATCCTGTTGTCCAAGAATACACCCACAACATCGCACGCTATACCCATATATGAGACACTTATAAAAGGCTGGGAACAATTTAAAACAGCCTTGCCACAACTTTCTAGGTATATTGACATTGGTATCAAGAAACTGCGTGAATACCTTTCATTATCACGCATGACGCAGATTTATGCATTCTCATTAAGTAAGTCATATCAACACAGCCAGATCTGTGACTAATATAATCTACCAGTGTTACACCCTAATATGAAATTACAGTGGATTCAAGATCATTGGACTCCCGATGAAAGCAAGCAAGTGCGGGACTGGTTAATAGATGCGGTAAGGCATACATTTAGATCATAGATAATCTACTTATTATGTCATCAGATGCTTCAGTATCAGAACACAATATGCTGCAACACTGACTCGACGACGTCATATCAATCACAAATGCATGCAGTTAGATCCTCAGCTGCGCTCTCTAGGGGCCTTGATCATTTGCTCAGTCTCGGCAATGATCCACTTGCATCATTTAGAGATGTTGTGCCAACCAATATTATGCCAATGGATGTCATAGAAGATGGGGTGACATGCTGCCATAAGGGCAGCAATAATGATCTAAATAGACGTTTGGTTGAACACAAGCTTCGGAACTATGAAGAAGATGGCCTATCAGACACTGAATCACTGGTAGGATATTGGGAGGTACGTGTAGGTCATTGTAAAAGTCCCCCTATTCTCACAGATCACAGAAACATGAGCACATGTACCCCTTACTTTTCCACATCACGATGGATGTGTTGCCGGTTCAGGCCACCGCTGTGCTTTGCGAAAGAGTATTTTCATCTAGTAAGGAAACTTGCTCCCTTTGTCGTAGCCAACTTGGAGCAAGGATGGTGGAGATGCTCCAGGTCCTGAAGTACTTATGTCACCGCCAAGGGTTTGGCTGCAACAATAGACCAAGTCGATAGTTGCCTAGTAGTTCTTCAAGTGGTTGAGCTAAGTCTCACAGTGACTTAGGCGACTGATAGAGTAGGAGTTACCGCTTGCTGCACTACAATGCAGTAGCCACTCCTTTGAGGAAAGGGGGAAAGGGGAGAGGAAAGGGGAACGATGTGAATTGAGACAGGAGACTCAACTTGCCGTCTTAGGGACATCAAGGAGTCCTACTTATACTACAGGACAAGTACTAAGAATAACTATGCCAGCGCATTACTCCACTATGACTAGGTATCCTAAGAATAACTACTCCACAGTGAGTCATGATCCGGTACAGTAATAGAACACTCCACAATGACTCTTGTATCGTACAATAATAGCACAACTCCACAGTGACTCATCGCTCCACAATGACTCGTCGAGCTCCACACATGGCCAGTTCCAGAACTTACAGGAGTGCGGTGCACAGCACCACTCCAGGCCGGTTACATCACTCCTCCGCTAGTATGGACGTCCACGTCCTGACCCGGTGTTCAGCGCCATGCGCCTCCTCCCACCTCGTCTGCCAAGCTGTGGGGTGTGTCGATATGCCTCCAGGTGCTTGACCTTGTCAGCGATGCGGGCCACGACAAGGCGTTCTTCGCAGAGTGCACAGGCACTCTGGGCTGCCTGGAGCTCGCCTTCCAGGGCGCAGATCTTGCCCTTGAGTTGCTCGGTTTCTTCGTCATGCCTCCTATACCTCCTGACTTCCGCTGAGGCTTCCCAGTTGTCCAGATCGGCAATAGCTTGCTCCAGAATCGTGTAATCTTCGGGGGTACCCCACAGCTTGCGCCGGAACCAACTGGGGAGGGGCTCCAGCGGCTTGTCTCCGAAATAGTTCGGAGTGGCATAGAGGTCGATGATGTGGGCTGTGGAGGGGTCTGTGGACAGAGCATGGAGTCCTGCAACTCGTCCGTCTGGGAGCTGTTTGATGAAGCAAGCGAAGCGATTACTGCCATCCTCACAGGGGATGTGGAAGGCAGGAATTTGCCCTGAGTTCTCGATGTACCCCTCGGGGCACTGGGCAAGAGAATCGTCCTTGTGGAGCGCCTTGATGGCGTCGTCGAGCTGGGTGGTGAGGAGCTCCTCTTTCTGTTGGTGGAGGGTTTGGAGGGTGCGGACATAAGCGTCATGGGACTGCTGCCT
>QLOT01001765.1:0-24605 GCA_003313875.1 Russula aff. compacta
CATCGGGACAGCCAATGTATCCTGTACGCCTTAATCCTGATACCCGAGACGTCTCCTCTCACTCCCACATCACCTATATGTCTGATCATCAAATCCCTTTTTATTAGCTGTCAGCAGTCCAATAGAATAGAGAGAGACTGACTACCCGCACCACCTCCGCACACCGTTCGTTGCCTGATGATAACGAGTTCGTCGGTCTGACAGGTTTCAACGCAACGCCACCGCCATTTTTTCAGCTTACTATGATTCTCCTGGACCCTCCACGTAGTTCTACCATTAAGTTTAATGCCAAGAATAATGGAAATAAAGTCCTTTGGGTGTATATTGTATTTGTTTGTATAAACAATCAATCATTGGGACCTGACCTTATCAGGCAGAATTAAAAAAGATCCCGCGGCCCGGCCACTCCGAGAAAGGCGAAGGAGATGTTAAAAAGTTGGTTGCGCGGGCTCAAGTTACGGGAACTCCGAGATACGCGATTTATGGCATTCTACAGTCAACATTCGACGCATCCACATTACGGAAGTGCAGAGGTATGGGGCGAACCAACCGATGGCAGCCCGCCCGTTGTCATTACATGGAAGACAGCACGAGTCAGAGGCAGGTTCGAGGAAGCGCAAAAGATCCCCGACGTGTCTTTCGAAAAAGCTGTGCTAGTTGGCATCATGACGTCCACATCGGCAATCGAAGCCTTTTGACAAAGCTCATATAGGCCTATCGAGTAGTCAACATGGCCGTAATAGGTCAGCGATCGTTGGCAACGATTTCTAGAAAAAAAAAAACCATCGACGAAATAATAGGCTGATCTTGATCTAAGTACCGTACTTTAATCATGGCAGAGTAGGACTGGAGCGTGTGCAGTATCGGTCTAGTCTAGAGGTGGTAATGTGACCCGCGGCCCCGGTTGAATGATGCATTTCGCGGTTTAGGCCCCGATTAAGGCCCGATGATTTACGATGCAATGCAGTTACTGTAAGACTGCGCCATAAAGTGCACATCATTGTGATGCTGCCAATAGTCATGACCATGGTAAGAACGGAGCGGGACGTAAGGCATCGTCCCAAAGGCGACGAAGAAAACAACAAAGTCCAATTGGTGCGAGCGCGGTCGTGCACCAGTGTCACGTGTTAGGGTTTCAAAAAAACGCGTAGCACGCGCCCGCTGTCAGTGTCCCACAATGCCCTACGACCGTGGCACTTGGGCGGGTGCCTATCAGCCCCGACATTGAAGAGCTCATCCAGGAGGCATGCACACAACTTCGTGCCCAGGCAAAGCCCAACATATCAAATGTTATCAGCCGAATCAAGGCTCGCACTGGCGTTGATCTTCCTTACCACACTGTTCGTAATCGCTTTCAGGGCAAACACATTCCCGCTCGACAAGCTCACACCAGCCAGCAACTTCTCTCCCCTGAGGAAGAGAGAGTTCTTGCCGACTGGATCATTTACCTGTCAAGCACTGGCCACATCAGCAAGCAGACAATCCGGAAGAAGGCTGAGGCTATCTATGGGAAGAGGCCCAGCGAATCCTGGGTTGTGTAGTACTTTCTTCGACGGCACCCCGAGATCAAGCTTGGGAGACAGCCCCTCTCCACCCCTGCAGTGTCCTCTCTCCCACTTCTTGCACTATTTTCGTCTTCTCATGTGCCGAATCCCAACTCTCTTGCCCCTCCCGTGCCCCCGTCCCGACCAAAACGGAAATGCCGCACTGGTCAATCCACTACATCGGTCCATACTCAGCTCGATGTATTTTCACAAACATGCAGCCAGCTCGAACAAGAAAAGATCAAACTTTGTTCGCAGATTTCGACGCTCAGAGCTCAATGTGCCATTGCAGGAATGGAGATCTACAATCTCACACGGGCTGTAGAGCAGAAGGAGCGCGAGGAGATGGAGCGGCAGGCAGAAAAAGAGGCAGAAAGGGAGGAACGGCGGCGGAAGAGGGATACAAATGCGCCATTCATGGGCGCGTTAACCTCGAAAACAAAGGCTGACCTTCAAGACATCGCACAGGCCTTGGGACTCACCACGGACGGCCAGAAAAAGGACCTTTTGGCCCAAATTAACACTCATTTCGACGCCAACCCTATCTTGCGTGATGATCCGCGCTTCAAAGGCATATTTAACCGGAAAAGACGACGGCCTGCTGTGCCAACCGAAAACGACGAGCCCTCGGATATGAACCCGATAGCCTCAGCTGGATCTTCAACATCGGTGTCATCATCCCTCCCTACGCCGACTCCGCTCTCTTCAAACATCGTGAATACTCGTCCTTCTTTGTATACCCCCTCCACACCCTATCCCATTCTCCACAGCCCACCTGTCTTTGCGTCTTCCCCCATCCCTTTTCCATCATCTGATGCACTTTCCACTGCCATACCGCCAACCCAACACAACCACTGCCGTCAATCCTCATAATCCTGGTTTAATGCCGAACTAATTCTAATTCTTTTTGTACAAATAATTTTATAATCTCTCCAGATATATGATGTACATAGTTTATCTTTACTATTGCTATACCACTAACCTGAGCGACGCTTGTCGCAATATTGATGCATGTTTTTGATGGTGCAGCAGCATTCAGCAGTCTGCAGTCTGCAGTCTGCCGAAGCGGAGAGACCATCAGCTGTATGGGTCACGGACTCGCAAGCTCGACTTTCTCCCAATACAACCACCCCCCACTTTCTACCAAACTAACACTTCAGGGGATAGTTCATATGTTATCACGTCAAAGTCTGAATAGAGAATGATCTGGCCGATCTTTTTTTATTCATGATTCGGTCAATTTTGAAACTCACAACTAAGCAAGACCCAGGACCGTCATCAGGGTCCCTGCCACCTCAGGAAGAAGTAGGATGCCACTGCTAGTACCAGGGAACAAAGCGCACCGCTCACAGCAACTACTGTACTGCTGCAGAGCACAAATTAATAGTTGCGAGTAGTATAGTGTGTCTCTTCGTTATTGAATAACTACCGCATACATTCTAGTGGCTTCTTACTTCGAAATACGATATATCACTTCCACATTTTTCTTTACCACATTTCCGACTAGACATTCAGCTCGGCCTTGTCCCCTTTATCTAGCGCTGCCTTGAGCTCGGAGTCCGCCAGGGCAGGTGCCACCCATTCGTTGAGGAACTTGTCCACCTGCTGCGGTGCGCGTCCGATGAACGAGCGTGGTTCCAGCAGCGCGTCGAGCTCATCTTTGATCGGATCAAAGTAAGCGTCCTTACGCACGCGTTCAATCAGGTCATTCTCCTCTCCGAGCTGTTTCACTTGGTGAGCGGCTTCGTGCGACAGAACCTGAGTTGCGCGCCAGCCAACCCACCAACACATCATAAAAAGGTCGTCAGTCAGGAGCAAAAAAAAGTGTATGAAAAGCATTTAAAAAAAAAACGCACCCTGATCTTCTCGTGCGCCTCTTGACGATCGCCACCCTTCTTGACGAGCGCCATGATAATGTTCTCTGTCGCCATGAAGGGCAACTCCTGCGCTATGCGTCGCGCGATCACGCGCGGGTACACGACGAGCCCCTCTGACACGTTCTGCAGCGTCGTGAGTACGATGTCCGCCGTGAGGAACGCCTCTGGAAGCGTCACGCGCCGGTTCGCGCTGTCGTCCAGTGTGCGCTCGAACCACTGCACGGACGCCGTCCCGAGCGCATTCTGGTGCAGCACCATGAGATGTCGCGAGAGCGAGCAGATGCGCTCGGAGCGCATCGGGTTCCGCTTGTATGCCATCGCCGAGGAACCAATCTGAGTCGACTCGAACGGCTCCTCGACTTCCTGTGCACGTAAAGAAAAAAAAAAACACGAAACGCGCGTCGCGTCGCACGTCAGTCTGTCGGAGGAAAGGAGAGGGGAGGGGGTCAGGTCGATTTACCTTGAGATGAGCGAGGAGGCGCAGGTCCGTCGCGATTTTGTGCGCCGTCGCGCCGAAAGAAGCCAGTGGCGCGAGGACGTCGATGTCAATCTTGCGCGAGTATGTCTGCGACGTGACAGGGTATGCGTACGAGAAACCGGACATCTCCGTCACCAGTCGATCGAGCTCCTCCACCTATTTTCCGTGAGGATCATTCGAAGGAAGAGATTATATCAGGTATCGCGCGAAAGCAGACGCACCTTGTCGTGATCGCCATCAAATAATGCGAGGAAGCTCGCCTGTGTTCCCGTGGTTCCTTTGACCCCACGGAAACCCAGATCGTCCCGCGCCCGCTTGATATTGCGGAGGTCCCAGAGCAGTTCCTTTGAAGTGTTCAGATATCGATATGCAATAGCTCTTCCAATTACAAGTACACAGCGGACGCACTTGCAACCACAGCGTTGCGCGCTTTCCAACGGTGGTCAGTTGCGCAGGTTGAAAGTGCGTAAAGCCCAACGTGGGAAGATCACGATACTGAGCCGCGAAAGTAGAGAAACGGTCGATCACGAGAGCGAGTTTCTTGAAAATGAGGGTGAGAGCAGTGCGGAGGAAGATGAGGTCCGCGTTGCTGCAACAAGGAATTGTAAGATCAGAAAGGCAAGTGAATGTATCGGCAGTGCGCACTCTGTAACATAGCAGGATGTCGCTCCGAGGCTATTATCGAGAGCCTCCTGTCGGAAAGCGGTGGGCAGCGCGAAATCAGTAAGACGCACTGAATGATCCCGGCAGCAGATGGTGCAACCGTCCCGAACGTATGGACGTGCGCCATCACATCGTGACGTCTCTTCTTTTCCTCGACCGCAGCAACTTTGAACTGTTCTGCGTCCAGGTGCTGCTCGTGCATTAGAGGGCGTCCCACACTTGTTAGCTTATATATCTACTTTGGGCATGGAAGGTGACCCACTAGGTTCTGCTTCATCTCGTCGATCGCTGCATCCGAGATGGGCAGACCGAGCTGCTTCTCTGCAATTGCGAGCGTGAGCCAGAGCTCACGCCAGGTATGAAAGCGGTTCTATGTCCCGGACGCTGAGAGGACACGTAGACCTGTAGGGAGGAGGTTAAATACCTCGGCGGAGAACAGGTGGGCCATCTCCTTGCTGGCATATCGGCTGTAGGAGTCTCAGCGTAAATTCGACCTGAAGGGGATGAACACGAACCTGGAGAGAGGTGTCTGGTACGTATCGTGTTCCGACATGTCTGGATGAAAGAGAGGCGAGCAGATGGTTTATTACGATAAGATAAGATTGTGCGAAGAAAACCCGTGACGTGGCGAACACGTCGACCGGCGCGCCTCGCAGGCTCATCTCATTCAATCAATGCCATTCTTCTGAGCTGAGTACAACTTTCATCATGGGCCGCTTTTGCCAAAGACTGGCAATCCTCTCTCTCTTCTCCTTCTTTTTGTTCTCTTCCACAGCCCTCGCGACAACCGTCTTGGCAATAGACTATGGCTCCGACTACATAAAAGCGTCCCTCATCAAGCCAGGCACGCCTTTTGACGTCCTCCTCGACAAGGACTCGAAGCGAAAAATCCGCTCCTCAGTAGCCTGGAAAAATGGAGAAAGGTTGTTCGGGCAGGATGCGTTCAACCTTGTACGTTCTACCCTTGGATTCCTAGTAAATGTCTCCCATTTGGACCTACTTCTTACTCCCTTGGCCCGACCGGTCTTTCACATTGCAGGCGACGCGCTTCCCAAAGGATTCATATAACTCACTCAAGTACCTCCTCGGTGTGCCTGCAAATGCTGATGTCATATCCTACTACACGAGCTTCGCCGCTCCTGCCGTCGCGCCATCAACGCGCTTCACCGCGGCGATTCACAGGGGCAGCAAAGTGGGCGCTGTGGAGAATGCCGCCGCGGCTACGACATTTGACGTGGAGGAATTCGTGGGGATGCAACTAGCATACGTCCGCGCGCTCGCAGTGGATGCGGCAGGCCGTGGCGAGCGCGTGCAGGATGTCGTGGTGACCGTGCCGGCATTTTTCTCGCAGTTCGAGCGCGACGCGATTGCGGATGCCATCGAGCTCGCTGGCCTGCGCCTTCTCGCGCTCGTGAATGACGGCGCGGCCGTCGCAGTCAACTACGCCATGACGCGCCAGTTCCCCGAGCCGGAACGCCACATCGTGTATGATGCCGGCGCGGCGAGCACCCGCGCGACGGTCGCTACCTTCACTGGACAAGGGAAGAAGCAGGACGCGACGCTCATCACGATCAACGGAGTCGGGTACGATCGCTTTGCAGGGGGCACGGAGCTCGACCGTCGTATGCGTGAAATCCTTGTTGAGGAATTCGAGCGTAAGCACGGTGGGAGGATTCGCGATGACCCCAAGGCCATGATGAAATTGTGGAAGGAGGCCGAGCGCCTCAAGGCCATCTTGAGTGCCAACACCGAGGCCTCTTCGCGGGTGCGTCTCGTCTTTCCCTGCCGTCAGCCTAGGGGGGGCAGTATCACTAATGGATATGCCAAAAGGTGGAAAGCGTATATGGTGACATTGATTTCAACACGAAGGTAACACGCCAAGCGTTTGAAAACCGTTGCGCAGACGTAGGAGACCGGTTTGTGCAACCCATTTACGACGCCCTGTATAATGCCAACTTAACATTGGTATGTACTCAGCTTACGCAGACGCGGGGATACAGTGCTGAGACCAGAACAAATAGGCAGACATAAATTCAGTTATCTTGACGGGTGGGGCTTCGCGTATACCAATGGTCAGAGCAGCGCTGGCAGCAGCTGTGGGAGAGTATGTTCACTATGTGTTTTTCCTTGCGTCATCGATAACTAAATCCTCTCAGGGAAAAACTAGCCATGAACGTGAATTCGGATGAAGCCGCAGTCCTCGGTGCTGCACTACACGGCGCGACCCTTTCGCGGCAGTTCCGCACCAAGAACATCAAACTCTCTGACATCGCTCCGTACGATGTGCAGGTATCCTACCTCGCTGAGAGCAAGTCCGCGGATGCGTCTAGTGCCCCTCCACGTACTATCACCTCGCTCGCATTTGCCCGAGGTTCGCGGACGGGCACGCGCAAGACACTCACGTTCAGGCGCAAGAATGACTTTTCTCTGGCATTTTCTTACACGGAACCGCCGGCGAGCGCATTCCCCGTCGAGCTGCTTGACGTGCGCATCTCAGGCGTCGCGGATGCATTGGCAAATATAACAGAGGCGGGCGGCGTCGACCCAGTCATCAAGGCGACCATTCTGTTTTCCGAGTCTGGCTTCGTGTCTGTACCCGAGGCTATCGCATATGCTGAAACCAAAGATGATTCTCTCGCGGGTGCGTTTACGTTGCTCGAGTTGTCAGGGGGTCGCTGATTATGCATGCAGGAAAGCTCAAGGGCTTGTTCGGTGATGGCTCGTCTTCCGCGGAGGATGGGTCAACGTCGACCGTAGATCCGTCCGCCTCTTCTTCCGCACCCAAGACGACGAAAACGCCGGCCACGTCAAAAGACATCACAATTCCGCTAACCGTGACCGTCAAATTTCCGTCTGTCGCACCCATGGGGCTCGAGCAGAAGCGCGAAGCACGGCAACGGTAAAACTCTCGTTTTGTCGTACCTAATCTAGCTCTGAGATGGAGATATTTGCACAGCTTGATCAAGATGGAAGCAGAGGAGGCGGCGATCGCTGCTCGAGAAGAACAGCGCAACGTCCTGGAGGGCTACTTGTACAAGATCCGCGATTTGCTCGAGAGTGACAGCCAACACCCATTCGTCCAGCACTCGCAAGACTCGGAGCGGCGAGCGATATCGCGCCAGTTGAAGGATGTATCGAACTGGTTCCATACACGCGCCGATGACGCACAGACAAAGGACTTTGTAGAAAAGCGCTCGTCGCTAGAGTGAGACACATTCTTCGTTACAATAAGTCGTTGACACGCGGTGCTAACTAATTTATCCAGGGCATTAGAACGGCCGATCATACATCGCATCAACGAGATTGGGGAGTTCCCGCAAGCGCTAAATACCAGCCAGATGTGGAACTGGCACACGCGCCTATTTTTGAGTGAAGCGCGCGATAATCTCACCGCAGAGGAGCGGGCAGGCACCACTGGGCGATATACCAAGACGGAGCTGGACGAGCTAGAGAAGGCATTGAGGGAGCACGAAGCATGGCTGCATGAGGGGGTTGAGAAGCAGAAGGGCGTGCCGATGAACCACGATCCGGTGATCGAGACGAAGGAGATGCGGAAGCGGGCCAAAGCGCTGGAAACGCACCTGCAGCGCCTAGTTCAAAAGAAGCCGCCACGAGTGCGCCCGAGCAGCAGCAGCAGCAGCAGCAGCACGACGCAGGCACCACTGCGTACAGACGAGGCGAGGGGTAGCGACGGAGGACCGAGGAAGCACGACGAGTTGTAGAGGCGACGGCACCCTGGGAATAAAATACTTTAAATGGGAGTGTCACCATAATCAGAGGATTTATTGTATTTGCACAGCGCAGCGCAACGCAAAAGGAAGGGAAAAGGGTCACAAGCCGTATCCACTTCCTCCTCTTCCTTATCCCCCTTTAGGTGCACGTTATTTAACAACTGGAACGCTGTAACATTAGTCCTCGAGCCCATCAAGCCAAGTCATGTCGCGCAGGAGCGTCGCTAGCTCCGCCTATTCGCACGAGCGACGGATATCCAAGCATCGGGTCACAGATGAAGACCTGTTCAAGTGTGTAGTCCTCCATGGTTAATTTTGCGCACATCCTTGACAAAATACAAACGCCCACAGCTATGTACTCCGAGTCGCGTAATGGATCTCGTCTTAATCTCACATTCAACCCCAAGCCTAACGGATTTGAATTGCAGGTTCCTGAGCTACCTCGTCCACCCCAAACCCCCCAACCCTGTCACCGCCACCAGCAGCGCAGCTAGCAACGGTGACACACAGCGCGAAAAGGAAAAGGAGCGCGAGCACTCTTCTGGTCGCATTTCGGGCGCGATCTCGAACTCGTTCACCTCCATAGGCGACGTATTCCGCGACGTCACCGCACGGGATGGGAGTAAGAGCGTCAAGTTCCCAGAAAAGCTCCTCAAGGTGCTGGAGAACAGATTGGAGAACATCGCCATGGGGAAGGATCCTGCGTACGCGTTTCCCCCCTCCATCCCTCCTCCTTTTTCGCTTCGCTGATCTTCGCTAATAACCTCGAGAAGCTATTCGGACCAGCTCCTTCGAAGAACGATGGCCGTCTTCTATGGCCAGTTCAAAGTGGACACGTTCCGACGGCAGATGAAGGAGAACCGGAAAATCGAGGAGCTTATCCTTATGTTTGCGACTCACGCGACGAGCGTCCTCAGGAAGGATCCAACGCTCTCTGCAGATGGCAAATGGAACGTGGAGCTGAATAACCACATCGTACAATTTGTCAAGCTCCTGCGCGAGTCGCTGCGCAGCGTCAGCCACGTCTCGCCCGAGCTCACCGCTCGCCTGGACGTGTACGCGGCTAAGCTCGCACCCTCGGACCGCGGGACGCAAAGTGACTCTGGTTACGATTCATCCTCGACGTCCCACCGCGATTCCACATCTTCCTCGCCAGGATCCGCCTTGAGCGTGGCCGACATGTCGATGGTCAACACCGTCGCCAAGCTATTTCAGATCCGCCCCGACCTCCTCCAGCCCGAGCTCGAGAAACTGAGGAGCACATGCACCGAACGGGTACGTACGCTCAGTTTTTCCCGCTTTCCAGCGGAAAACAAGTTGAAACTTGTCTCTTAATAGGCTGCACTGATAGACCTGAAAGTGCGCTTGAACGACGATTCTCCGTCCTCGATCCCACGATCCTGATTTTTTTGAGTCTATATAGACATGTTTGAAGAACATCGCCGCCAACGAGCCGTTCCCTGGGTGCCGAGAAGACTTTGATACCGAAGGCGCGTGGCAGCACTGGAAGACCCTCGAGACATCTCACCTCTCGCAACTCATGGTCGTCCTCGTCCAGTTCAATCCAGAACTCGCCAAATCCACGCCGAACGACGTGCTACCCAAACGATTGTCCGCGCGAGGGTCTGTACACGGCCCAGGTCGAAGCGGCTCTGTCAGCAGTCGGAGGTCTATTGTCGCAATCTCGCAAAATCTCACCGAGGCGGATTTCGAAACCGAGGAAGACGACGAGGAGGTTCAAGTGGGTCACAACTTTACGTATATTCCTCCAAATCCCAAGAAATATTACAAACGGCTCTTGGAGTTATGTCTCGAAGGAGATCTTGCAGCGATGCATGACCCAAACGTCAGCGACGACGACCAAGTGTCGCTTGGCATTTTATCACCTCCCCATATTGAACTTATCAACGAGTGCGCGTTACGGTGGAGGATTTCGCAGTCGTATCGTGCCGCGTGCTTTTTGGAGCTCATTAAACAGTTGTTCGAGCGAAACGAGGTGCCCTTGGATTGCGTACCAGAGGCGCTTGGAGGTATAGCCAAGGTCATGAACGAGATCAGTTTCGATAAGTGGAACATCAATGATGTACGTCGCTCGGATCCCACCCAAGTGACAATAACCCTGACCGTACACAGGCAGAATATCTAGTTAACATCTACGGTGGCCTTGTCAGCACCTTCCTGGCATCGGTATACCATGCCATGGAGGCACTGCCTGACATGAAGAAGGACGACATACTCCCTTATCTTAACGTGCTAGCTCAGGTCAAAGAAACAGGTCTTCTCGAGCGCTTCGACGTTGACATCATCGCGCGCGTGCAAGATGTCAAGGAGCGTGTACACGGACTTGCTTTGCACTGGTACTCGCTTCGAATCCAAGAATTGCAATCTGCTCCTGGTGTGAATCGTGCGCTTCCGCTTCTCCTAATGACAGATGACATAGAGAAACACGCAAAAACACTGGACAAGCGCTTCCCAGAACCAATCTTGCAACACGTACCAGTGAACGGAGGTCCGCCCATTGGTGTCGATTTTGTCGCGCTGCTCGTAGAAGCGACGGTGCCGTTGTTCTTGCGTGACCTAGAGGCATCAAAGAAGAAGCTGTTTGAAGGCTCGATGAATGGCCCGACGCCGGACGTTCCTATACAAGACATTTTTTCGCTATATCGGCGAACAGGGACAATTTTGGAAATGTACGAGGCATTTTGCCCAGAGTGAGTCCGGAGTAAGAAGATCTAGGTCGTGATCGGGTGGTTGACTGCATCCGTTAACTAGACGCATCGCAGAGTTCGACGTTGGCGCCTATTTTGAGCCATATGTCCGACAGTGGCTCATTGAAACTGACAACAAGACAGCACAATGGGTACAGGCGGTACGTTTCCAGTCGTTTTATATCGACCTCGTTCCGCTGATGCAATCGCTGCCAGGCAATCGCAGCAGACAAGGTCAGTTGATTAGGCGAATAACGCGCGAGCGATTCTGAGATTGGCTCTCTCAAGTTTGAATCTGAAGGGGCAGATGGGTTCAGCTCTTCGATCGTCGACCTTTTCGATTCATTGCGAAGTCCGATCACCTTTTTGCAAGACCTGGAGTGGTACGATGAGTACCAGCAGGCACGGTTCTTCACTAGTCTCGCTAAAGTGGGTTTTTGTGCTACAACGGCAGAACGGACTTCTGACTGACTTTGGTGCAGACGATCAACAAGGCCGTAGAGCAGTATTGCAGAGGTATCGAGGAACTTTTCATGACGGAAATGTTCCCTCGGCCGACCGAGTACCTTCAACCACAAAAGTCTTCCGCATGGCTAGAGAAGGCAAAGCAATTGGCCCAAGGAGAGAAGAAGATTGAACCGTTCAACTTCCAGCCTGCTTCTTGCGTCAAGTTGAATAACGTCGATGGAGCACGGAAGTTACTGGACAACATGTATAACCAGATTCAAGCGGACAAGCTCACGGAGATCATTGAAGCGCACGGACCACCGGTTCCCCACAAGAACGAGAATCCGCGTTTCCTCTTCACGGTCAAAATTGCCATGGCAGAAAATCTGGTGCCTTTGGACAGTAGCCCATCATCAATGCTGGATACCTTTGTCACACTGAGCGACCAAGACGGACATCGAGTGGCGAAGACGCGGACGATATATGAAACTCTCAGCCCTCGATGTACGTCTTCTCACTCTGCATCTACTTCAGTGCAGTTAGGAGCTTACCATTTGGGGGGTCATAAGGGGATGAGACCTTCGACATTTCTGTAGAGAAGCCCCTTTGGCTTATGGTCAGCGTTCGAGATCGTGCGTTGGTGGGTAAGCATGACACGGTCGGGAGAGAATACATCTGCCTTGATCCCAAGCGTTTCGGGGACTTCCTCGTGCATGACTTATGGCTCAATCTCGATACAAGTGGGCGTATCCTTTTGCGAGTGAGTATGGAAGGCGAGAAGGACGATATCCAATTCTACTTTGGCCGTGCTTTTCGATCATTGAAGCGGAGCGAGGGTGATATGGTCCGGATATTCATTGACAAGGTATGATATACCTCGTGGCGTCATGTGATGTCTGGGCCATTTACCATCCAATTCGCCAGATGTCGCCGTTCATTCGTCAGTCGCTATCCCTTAACGTCCTGAAATCCCTCATCAAGGGTGATTCGAAGCTGGATTACAACAAGGCTCTTGGGAACGTCACAGCTCTGTATCGCTCAGCGCTTGGTGGGTCAGCCTCGGAAGTCCAGATTCCACTACCTTCAGACGAGAAGCCACGCGTCAAACCGGGTGAACTCACGGATGTCGAAATCGAACAAGCGATCGTTGGGCTGTTCGACTACTTTGACGCCAACCTTCAGACGCTGAACACCTATCTCGCGGACTCGACGAAGGAGATGGTCATGACGAGAGTCTGGAAGGATATCCTGACCACAATAGAGGGCTTGCTTATACCGCCACTCTCGGAGGCACCAAGCGACATGAAGCCGCTGACCGACAAGGAGGTTGATATCGTATTCAAATGGCTTAAGGTAGGTGACTTATTATAGGCACGTGAGGAACAGCTACAGCTGTTAACCAACCTTTCTAGTTCTTACGAGATTATTTCCATGCTGGGGGAGAGGGGCCTGTTCCACTTGAGAACCTACAAAACCAGAAATACAGGGATGTCGTCTCAATTCGGTTATACTATGACTGGAATACGTGAGTAATTATCTTGCGATGTCGGATATCCTTGGCCGATCACGTCACATCTGGCAGGGATATGCTCATGGAGGAGTGTGTTCGCATGATGCAGCAGACCCTGCGGGCATCACCATCGATCAAGAAGCGGGCGAAGAGTGTCTATTCACAACGGAATCTTGGAACCATCAAAGATCGCAAGCGAGAGAAGAAAGAGGAGAAAGAAGTCAGCGGTGGGGAAACCATCATGCGGATTCTCCGGATGCGGTATGTCCTGTCTTCTTGGGCTCGGTATCTCATTCTGCGCCTACACTGAGGCTACCTTGCAGGCCAAATACTTCGGACTTTATCGCACAGCAACTGCAGATCCTGGCCACGATGCAGGCGGAACAGGAACAGCGCCAGCGGCAACAACAGAAGCGGAAGGTTCAGAGGCCAGGGGGTGCAGCCCGCATCCCAGACGTGCCGACTGTACCGGAAATACCTCCTGTACACCTGGAGTAGAGGGCTCTGGCTCTGTACAAGTACCTGCAATTTCTCCAGGCACAGTGACAGCCCTTCTTTCGTTCCTGTCAGATACCTCGCAAACGATCCATACCATGACCCCTGCTCTGGCCCTTGCTACTCTTCTAGGTTTTCGTTTTATTCCTGGTTTCCTTGTCTCACGATTTGATTACCACGTTCTCTTCTTTTGATCGCTTGCATGTATGAAACGAATGAATTGGACAATTAATGATCATCGCCGGACTGTAGTGGCAGGGCAGGGTTCTCTAGTCACGTGGAGTGAATGACAGATGGCGCCCGAGTACGGCCGCTGTACATGCTCATGCTACCAACACAGCAGAGGGAAACAACAGGGTGGCCTTACACGAGGCGAGGCGGGGATACCCTCTTTATCGGGAGCTTATTGTCCCTCAACTGCCATCACCATGTCCCAGTCTTCTGCTACTGCAACTCAGGCTGATGTCTCGTCCTCTGGCACCAACTACCAATCCATGCTGTAGAGGCTTACCATAAGAAGACAGGGAAAGACCTCCGTTCGCACCCACTACTCGATAAAATTGAGACCTGTGATTCTCCCGATGCAGTCCTCAACGTGCTCAGAGAGCAAATACCCGGGTTCCATCAATCTGAGAGCAGAGATAGAGATGACAAGATTACAAAATGGCTCGATCCGACGGTGAACGTGTTATATGCGTTTTGTAACACTATTGGGGCCAGTCTGAGCCTGGGATGTCCGATCGTGAGGGCGTCACGACTGTCTCAGTTCGAGATCTGCGCTCTGATTATCCATTTCTTCAGGCGTATCCGCCCGCGGGGGTGATTTTCAGTGGAATTGGTGTCCTTCTCTCCGTCAGTTTGTCTTTCCTTATCCCCGGGGTCATTATGCGACTCTGACGCACAAACTACTCCTCCCTGGTGTCGCAGACGGTCATGGCTGCTCGTGATAGCGGAGACGCACTCTTGAAACTCTTCGAGCGCATCGAACGCTTCTTTCGACGACTCGAGACGTATATCGCGATTCCGTCGAATGCAGCAGGAATGACGGAGACGATCGTCAAGATCATGGTGGAGGTGCTTTCCATCCTCGCCATTGCGACGAAAGGGATCGGACAGAACAGAGCGAGTGAGTCGATATCCCCACCGATTGACCATCCCCCGCGCCCGCCGATTTCCCTTGCTTACCGTTCTTCAGAAAGATCCCTGAAGGAGCTAGCGGGAAGGAGGGATATCGAGGACGCCCTACAAAAGCTCAATGAACTGACGCAAGAAGAAGTTTGGATGGCGACTGCACAAAGTTTAAAGACCACGCACAACGTCAATGATAACTTGGTCCGCATCGGCGGTGAGGTCCAGGATGCTCGTGACCAAGTCATTGGCGGTGCGTAAAGCGTGTTCGAGTAATCATTAATATCTCTTTAACTGTCATGTCATCAGGTGTCGAGAAAATGAGACAACAGATTGCAAAAGAATTCGGTGATTTGAACCGTTCGTGATCTTGTGGCTACGTCTGGTTATTGAGATTCAGAACGCTCCCATAGGGAATCAACTACGACAGGACTTGAGAAATTGGTTATCCCCTCCAGATCCGTCTGTGAATTTCAATACCGCGAGCGATGCTCGCCACGAAGGTACCGCCGAGTGGTTCACCCAAGGTTGTGCCTTCAATGATTGGAAAGCGTCCGGTTCCTTAATATGGATCCACGGCAAACGTATATCCTCACGACTTGTACACCTTCGCTCTTGCTAATAGATCGCTGTTTTGTTAGCGGGCTCTGGGAAGAGTATTCTTACGTACTTCTCCCCCCAAAACTCGGTTCGGCTAAGGTGGCTTGTATCATTGACTGTTCATTACTGTAGGTCGGCAATCATACAGAATATCCAGGCCATCTCCAATGCTGGCTCAGCACTCGTGACCTACTTCTTTTTTGATTTCAAGGACACCAGAAAGCAAGATGCCCGGTCTCTCCTTTCTACGATCCTTGTCCAACTTAGCAATCAGTCAGAATCTTTCTGCGACGTTCTCCTTGCGTTATACTCTGCACATCATCGCGGCTCGGAACAACCAAGTGACCGTGCACTTATACAATGTCTCGAGGACATGCTCGGCGTTGCAGAACAAGTGCCAATCTATGTCATTATCGATGCTCTCGACGAGTGTCCTAATACGACTGGGATGCCCTCCCCACGCGACAAGGTTCTGGCCTTTGTCGAGAAACTCGTCAATTTGAACATCGCGAATTTACGTCTATGCATTACAAGTCGTCCTGAGGTGGACATCCGAACTTCCCTCGAGCGTCTGACATCTTTCCTCATATCACTTCACGACCAAAGTGGACAAAAGAAGGACATCTTCGATTTCGTTAGCTCTGTCGTCTACTCGGATAAGAACATGAGAAGATGGCGGGACGACGACAAGGTTTTGGTGATCGAGACACTCTCATATAGGGCCGATGGCATGTAAGGATGCCGTCGCATGGTCATAATCCACCCTTATACTCTGAAACAGGTTTCGTTGGGTTTACTGTCAACTGGAAATCCTGCGCCACTGTCTCCCACCGAGTTTGCGTCACATACTCTTAGAGTTGCCCGAAACCCTGGACGAGACGTATGAACGGATACTACAGGAAATCCCTAAGGCCAATAGAGAGTATGCCCATCGGCTGTTGCAATGTCTCACCGTGGCCATTCGTCCGCTCAACGTAGAGGAACTAGCAGAAGTCCTCGCCGTTGACTTCTCTGGGCCCGGAGGAATTCCAAAGCTGAAGGATGATCTGCGGTGGGAGGATCAAGAACAAGCTGTTCTATCAGCGTGCTCTAGTTTGATCACCGTTGTTGATGGCTGGGGTACCCGGATTGTTCAGTTTTCGCATTTCTCGGTCAAGGAATTTCTGACATCGGGTCGCCTCGCCGCTTCAAAAGCGGATGCTTTGCGTTGTCATCATATATGCCTCGAGCCTGCACACACGATCATGGCCAAAGCATGTCTCGGTGTTTTGCTCCAACTCGATTACTCCATCAACTCTAGTCTCCAGAACTTTCCCCTGGCCGAATATGCTGCCTATTACTTCACTTGGCACGCGGAGTTTGAGAATGTGATATCATACATTCGTGATGGGATCGACCACTTTTTTGATGTAGAACAGCCGCACTTTGCTGCATGGTTCTGGATATATCGCGGCCGTCATTGGAGTAAAGGTCATCCTCAACGACCAGAAGCACTTCCTTTGTTCTACATTGCGGAATTGGGACTCTGCGGCCTTGCGCAATACCTGATCTCGAGACGTCCACAGGATCTAGCCACCAGGGTCGATAAACGTTGGACTCTGTTGCACTTGGCGGTGTATCATCACCACGTCGATGTTTCACGGATATTACTTGGGCACCGCATAGGCGTGGATGTTCGAGATTCTGAAGACCGGACTCCATTACATCTGGCAGCCCACAGCGGAAGCATCGAGATAATTCGGGTGCTCATTCAGCATGGTGCCAATATCAATATCCAGGACAAGTACGGCCAGACACCACTATTCAGAGCCGTGCAGTCCATAGGCGACACAGATGATGAGGGTTCTTTTGACCGAATACGGTTTTTGCTGAAGCACGGTGCAGATCTGGACGCACGGGATAATGACCACTCAACTCCGCTGCATATGGCGTCACACAGGGGAAGACTCAAAGTCGTACAAATACTACTCGAGCATGGCGCAAATATCCACGCGCGAAACAATAAAGGCCAGACACCACTTAACTTACTATTCTATAATTTCGTCGCGATATTATGGTATGAAAATATCGACGTCATACGCGTTTTACTGGAGCATGGTGCAGATGTGAACGCGCAGGGTAATGAACACTTGACTCCTCTGCACCTTGCATCGCACAAGGGAAACCTCAAGGCTGTACAAATACTGCTCGAGCATGGCGCAAATGTCCATGCGCGAAACAATGAAGGTCAGACGCCATTACACTGGTCATTGAAACATCTCTACTATTTAGTATGGCGTGGATATCTCGACGTCATACACGCCTTACTGGAACATGGTGCGGAGGTGAACACACAGGATGTCAACCACACTACTCCACTGCATCTGGCATCGTACTACGGAAGCCTCAAGATTGTACAGATACTGCTCCAGCACGGTGGAAATGTCCATGCGCGAAGCAACGATGGCCAGACCCCACTACACCGATCATTGATGATTCTCGACCATCCATTGTGGCTTGGGGATATCAAACTCATACATATCTTACTAGAGCATGGCTCGGACGTGGATGCACAAGATGTCGAACACACCACTCCGCTGCATCTGGCATCATACCATAGGAGCCTCAAAGCTGTACAGATACTACTCCAGCACGGCGCAAGTGTCCATGTGCGGAACAATGAGGGCCAAACCCCACTACACCGAATACTGATGAGATGCACCTACGGATTATGGCATAAAGATCTTGATATCGTACGTATTCTACTAGAGCACGGTGCGGACGTGAGCGCACGGGATGTCAACCACACCACTCCGCTACATCTGGCATCATTACTACGCCGGGGAAGTTCCAAGGTCGTACGAATCCTACTCGACCACGGTGAGAATGTCCAGATACGAAATAGCATGGGCGAAACCCCATTTCAGGTTGCGTTGGCGCGAGGAGATCAGGAGGTCATGCGGTTGCTGTCAGAGCATGCTCAAAGTGAGGGATAAGACGCAACGTAGCACATTGGCTGTTTTGCTTATTATCATATTACCTTTTTCAGTATAGTACTATAAACTGCACTGCAGGCAATGTTATGTTTATGTTCGCTAATGCCGTGGGCGAGTCACCGCGCCAATTGATTGGACATAAATTGACAGGAAACGCCCATCCATGTCCAACACAAATACCATCCCTCCCCCTCCCACAACCCAGCAAGTCGCTGGCATACTTAGATCAGTTATAGTGTCTAGTCGGCAACTCATAGAGTCCAACCCTAGCGCTATAAACGACCTGAGACCAATATTCCTACAATTCTATGCCAACCCAATATTCACAATCGTCCTGGGCCTGCCCACCCAACCCAACACCACACCTCCAACATACAATAAGTTGGAATCGCGACTAGACAGCATTACCAACACCTTACAAGCACTGTCAGAGACGGTAGAAAGCCTCAAACCTAAGGCGGTGGACCACTCCAATACGGACAAAAAAACCCCTCCCCAAAAAACCAAGCCAAGCGAGGCGAACCTCCCCTGCACTTACGCCGCCGTAGCCAAGGCACATGACAGGCCAAGCTTGGTCATCGGCTTCGGCGAGCACAACATCCCAACAGTCCAAAGAACCCTTGAGGTAGACGTCTGCAAGAAACTAAACCAAGGTCTCTCCAAAACTGATCACCAGCTAGTCCGGATATCTGCCGCAAGGTGGACCGGAAAGGGCAACCTGGTGATCACCGCAGCTCACTCCGTAACACAGACACAACTCAACAATGCCACCCACGCCATCAAACAACTCCTCTCTGTCATCCAGCCCAACCCCAACCCCAACCCTGCCGTCGGCAGAGCTACACTCACAATTAGACCTAACGTCAAATGGTCGAAGATTCTAATCAATGGGGTCCCCACGGGAGCTGGACCGGACAAGGAAGCCTACAGCCCGGAGCAGTGCCACCGGGCGCTGCTGACGGAGAACCCCTCATACGCAACCCTCACAATCACACAAAAACCTAGCTGGATCCGCCCACCCTCCTCTTACACCTCACTCTCGAAATCGTCTCTCGTCGTGGCATTCGAAGACCCAGATGGTAGCAAGAGAAAAGAAATGCTAAGCATTCGACAGCTATACCTCTTCGGCACGAGAGCCAAGGTAACGCGATGGAAGCAACTCCCAAAAGCTACCGCCGTCAACTCACAAGCCGAGCACCTGCCGGATCCCTCTATCCCCCCCTCCGGGGTTCCATCTCAATCCGAACAGATGCATGAAGACCCCCTCCCTCCCGTATCGCGAATACGCCCAAATTCTGCGGCCTCCCCTCAGCGCCAAGGATCATCATCCAAACGCAGCAACGGCAAGAAAACGCTGAGAGCAGAGGGCCGATAAGCAGGCCATGATAACAGACTGACTCCGCAGACCAGCGGGAGACAAGTCGAAGCAAGAGCCCTTGGAGGCAATGATAGTTCGAATCAGTGTTAATAGTCGTACCGTTAGTCCTATGTGGGGTTCTGTACCCCGAGGTGGACGTTAATGGAATGTTAAAGAAAAAGAAAAGTAGCCTGATCAACCGAGGCGAGCGGCCAGATTCATTAGATGAAAGCCGTACAGGTATCAGTAGCTTTAAGAATAAGACGACAGGTTTGATATATATAAACAAAAGTAGATGAACATCAAGGCGCTTGCCAGACGGACGGAGACAGATGGGTTCGGACGTTTGGCGTGCTACACGCTGCCCATCATAAGGATTCAAGCTATATTCAAGAATGGCCCTGATTCATTCACTAGAGTGCCATAGTAGCACATTACAAAAGCAATGCGTGGGGGCTTATGAAATCGATACGCTTTAGACTCACTAACGTTTACAGAAAAGCGTCGATATAATGGCATTACAGATTTTCCAAGCTAAGCCCAGAGCCGAAATCCAAAATTACAGTCTACTATTACTCTCAACATGTTCTTTCGTGCCTGCCAAGCAAGGCGCGGTCTTTGCGCTCTCTCAAGACGCCGGTGAACCAGCCGCCTTGATTACATCCGCAGCCTATATTACCACGGAGGAGCGAGAACGTCAGTGTAAGGGAGGGGGCATTGATCGAGAAGGTGACAGTGAGAGGGTAAATTACCTTTTCGGCGATCGCGAACACGGTCGCCAGGGGTGCCACAGAAAAGGTGAACGGAATGACGCTCGCGTCTACGACCCGTAGGTTGGCCGTGCGATGTACCTTAAAGTCCGGCGCGACCACACCTGAACGAAAGCTAAAGATGACGCGACGATTTCGCTAAGGAATCCAATTTCTACGTACCGCGCAAGTACTCCGGTGCGAGCGCGGCCGTCCCTATGGGATGGAAAGTCGACTGCGCGAGCGCAAACGTAGCGGTTATTCAAATGAGAGGAATGGTGTGGACGACGGGACTTACGATCGCGTTGGAGCGGGTATACGCTGCCCATTCCTCGAATGTGTTGACGTGGACGTCTCCTGGAACGTTCTCCTTGACGAGCTCCTTACCAATGGGCCCCGCATGCATCCACTTGCGGAGCCATGCGGTGGTAATTGCGTGGAAAGCGACGTCTTTGGATGTTCTGTGTCAAGAGGACTGAACTACTGGGACGGCCAATGAGAGGGGCATACCAAATTTGTGGCCGAAATAATTGGGGTCGATGATGGGAGGAGAAAGAGGATCCGGAGAGTTGATGTGCTTCCGAGCCACGATTTAGTAAAAACAAACAAACAAACGGACAGCTGGCGGCCTAGCCTTCTTACCACTGAACCGCGTGCAAATGGATGCTGCAGTCAACATCAACTCGAGTTAGAAGAAATCAAGAGGAAGAAGCGGTTCGAGTAGCGCGCACTAGATGGAAGACGATCGGCGTGGCATAGGGAGTGTCAGGGCTCGGCGCGGATGTGGCTCCTCCCGCGGAAAGTAGAAGAAACTCTGCCCATCCGATCTCGCCCTCGTCGAACCATTTGCGCAGGATCTGGTACTGAACGGCCTGAAGGGGTGAAAAGTCGCTGCTGACCGGCGACGGGATGAGAGAGGAGAGTAGCTTTATCTCTTCCTTGGAGAGGACGGATTGCAGTGGGACGCTGCCCGTTGCGGCAGTGTCATAAGTGAGAATACCCGCCTTCGTTTCCGCACTGCGCATATCCCGGTATCATTAGCGCGAGCTGTGCGAGGGATGAGAACGTCAAGCTGCGTACTGCAAGGCTATCTGCTGTTGGGCAAAGGTGGCATTGATGCGCATCTCGTCTAGTTTTAACGTGCGGAGGCACGCCGGTGTATGAGACCTAATGGATCGATGACTGAGAGAAAGACAAAAAGACGTACCGAGTGTCTTGACATGCCTCTTTGCAATGAAGTCGATCAGAGTGTAGGTCTGGTCGAGTAGATTCTCCCCAACGCCAGGGAGGTCAATTAGAGTCTCGATGCCAAGGTTTTGAAGCAGGTTTCTGTCGCCGATTCCCGAAAGCTCTAGGAGCTGGGGCGTCTTAAACGTGCCTGAAAAGATTGCGCGTCGCGTCAAAACCTTGGCTATCAAAGGACTGACGGGGCGCGGGGGGAAAGGGCGCCTGATGTACCAGCAGATATGATGATCTCCCTCTTCGCCTTCACCTTGTACTTCTGCCCGCCTGACACAAACTCAACTGCCTCGGCAACTCGGGGCGATTTTTTGCTCGGGCTCTGCGTTCCGGCCTTGAACAACACCCTGGTAGCTTCGGCGCCGGTGAGCACGACAAGGTTTTTCCTGTCCGCATTTGGCTCGAAATACCCCGTGAGCGAAGAGGACCGCGTTCCCGATCGGGGATCGACCGCTCTGGCGGGAGTGAAGAAACCGGTGGCGTTTCCGGTGTCCTATACGAGTTCGGATAGATCGAGGTTTAAAAAAAATTGCCCTGCTGAGCTGGGGGGAAAAACACTTAGGGAGGACGGACTCACGGGGTTCGAGCTTGTGCTGGCTCCGAGGGCATTCGCCGCCGCGACGGACTCGTCGATCAAGCCGGGATAGTAATTATTGTAGCTAATCTGCATGGGCCCGTCCCTGCCGAACGCTTTCCCCAGTTCATGATCTGACCGTCCACCGGGGAGGGTCTTGATCGGAGGTCCAGTCCAGTTCTCCGCCTTGTTGTAGTACGGCTGGAGGGCATCAAAGGACCACGTGGGCCCATTTCCTAGCTCAGTGCCCCACACGTCGAACTCCTCTCGCGAAGGACGCTGCCAGAGCACGTCGCTGACCATACTCGAACCGCCAAGTACGCGCGCACTGTAAATATATACTTTACATTCAGTCCCCCTCCCCTCAAAAAAGAAGACTTACACCGTCTCCTGCACGACGCGTCCATCGAGTCCCTCCTGCGGCACGCTCTTCAAATTCCAATCGTACTGGGGATCTCCAAACACGAGTCCATAATTCACGATCAGGTCGATCCGTGGGTCCTCCCCGGGCGGGACGTACCCACCGGCCTCGAGCACGCCGACGCGCATGCGCTCGTCCTCCTCGGACAGCCGCGCGGCGACGACGAGCCCGGCCGTGCCGCCGCCCACGATGACATAGTCGAATTCCTGCGCCGCGAATTCCCGCGCGGAGGTCGCGAGCGCCGTCGGTCGTCGTCGTGCCGGGTCGGGTCCAGATGATGGACCCCCCGCCAGGGCGCCCGAGGGACCGCTCAGTCCTGGCAACGTGATGCCGTAGTAGTATGCCCCCAGCGCCGCGAGAGCCGCAACTGATGAGAGGGTAATGCGAGACATTCAATTTTTTTTGCTTGTCGGGGGAGGTTTGGAGTGCGTCAGATGCGGTATATGCGAGTATGAGGTACGGTTGAGTGAGAGAAATAGAGGTGCGTGGCAGCTTCAACTATGATAACCAATGATCCCCTGGGGCAGCAGCGCAAGTTCGAGGCACGCAAGGACCTTATATATGCGCAAAGCCCGGACGCGAGCAAGGCAGCGAGGCAGGTGAGGGTCTACATGGCGAGGTCCGAGTATCGCCCTCATCTCCGAATAGTATTTGAGAGGGGTAGAGGATAGCGCACCCTGCTCGCTCTCGCTATGATGAATGGTTGCAACCGAGACGCGGAGCTCATTTTGCCACGTGCTTGTCACGTGATGGGATGCGAAATTACGCCATCTGCCGCGGCAAGCGAGGAGCGCTTTTCCCACGACCTGTGGCCCATCGAACCCGTACACCACGGCCCCCAAAGAGCCATAGTAGGCTTAGGCTTAGCAGCCAAGACATCATGTTGCTCCTCCATCATAAGCGGGAAATACAGAAAATTCAGTAGAAATACAGATGAATCTGGGATGTTCCCCAAAGCAGAAAAACGAAAACGAACACCAACCCTCACGCGTCACGTGCCACGTGGGGAACGTGAATCCCAGCCACAATACAATACAGGCCCCAAGTTCGCCCAGCTAGCGAAAGCAACCTGGTATAAAGCTCTTCAGAAACGTCACGGCCCCACACCAGGGGCATAAATGAGGTTTTTTAGTGGGTAATAGCGAACGGAACCGAGTTCCCGAACCTGAGTCCCACACTACCCCTGATAAGGGGTGTGCGTAAATGCATTTTTAGCCTCACCGGCAACGGCAAGCCACTACCTCTCCCTACACAACACTCCACCCTCCACGCCACCAATAAGCTGATGAAATGTCTGATGCAACCTACGAGCTCAATCTTTGCTGTGTTATCGAAGGAGACAAAGCGATGTTTCTTGTCATTGCCTTATCGACTATAACGATTTCCGAGCTGAAGGATCGCATCAAGGAACAGGGTATCAACACTGCTGAGTACGCCATTCTTGCCAAAGATCTGACGCTTTGGAAGGTGAGAATGACCATGGCCAGCAATAGCACAACTAATTTTCCTGCAGGTCGATTACGAGCTTCCCCGCCAAAATGAGCGAATATACCACACTGGTAAAAACGCAGTGGAGCTCGGAAGAATAGTCGACAAGCTCTCGAGTCATTGGCCTGCGACCGCGCCGCCTAACCCCCAACGATTACACATCATTGCACAACTTCCTTCTGTTGACACGAGTTGTGAGTCTTTCATACGTTTTCAGTTCAGGATATCTGACAACACACATTCCATATATACCAGACCAACAGGCGGGTCCTTCCAAGCGACAGCGTGTGGATCCTAGGGGTGACCCTATTGCGATGTTGCTCCCATTCTGGAGGAGTTTGTGGCAGGAGAAAAACTCTAAGGATGTTTTTCCTACACATTCTGTCCATCGCGATAACGACCCTGTCGAGGGCATCGAGGTTTCGGAAACTGTAGACGTGCTGCATCTACCCAAGTTTTTTTCATTACTCGGCAATGTAATGATACGGCGCGAGTATGTTGAGGCAATGAAGGACATCGAGAAGTGCCGTTCAGACGATGACCAAAATGCCGTCATTGTAGTTGGTCACCCAGGGATAGGTAGGGCGACCGCTCCGTTGGGCAAGCATAAGTACTCATATA